>PVIR01005091.1:37084-74667 GCA_004026965.1 Petromus typicus | reverse complement strand
GTGTGGAGACCCACACCCAGCAGCAACCAGTACCACATACCACAGTGCCGGGCGTGGTGGCTCACGCCTGTAATCCCAGCACTCGGGAGGCAGAGGCAGGAGGATTGTGATGTGAGTTGGAGGCTGAGCTCAGGGCCAGCCTGAACCACAAAGCGAGACCCTGTCTCCAAAAACCTAAAAAAAAAAAAAAAAAAAAAAGGAGTGGGCATGTAGCTAAGTGCAAAGGCCCTGTGTTCAATCCCTAGTGCCATCCCCCCAATTCTAGGTGTCCATATACTGATACCAGTGAATAGGAGCTGACTTTTTTTTCTTTTTTTTGAGAAAGGGACTTGCTATGTAGTTCAGGCTGGCCTTGAACTCACAGTAGTATTCCTGTATCAGGCTCCTGTGTGCTGGAATTGCAGCCATGTGCCACCATGCTCAGCCTGACTTATATTCTTTTTTTTTTTTTTTGAGACAGGGTCTCACTTTGTGGTTCAGGCTGGCCTTGAGCTCAGCCTCAAACTCACATCACAGAAATCCTCCTGCCTCTGCCTCCCGAGTGCTGGGATTACAGGCGTGAGCCACCATGCCCGGCACTGTGGTATGTGGTACTGATTGCTGCTGGGCGTGAGTCTCCACGCCCAGTATGGTATGTGGTTAACGGGATCGAACCCGGGTCCTTGCGCTTGCAAGATAGGCGCCGGAACCACTGAGCTAACTCCCCGGCCCTGACTTATATTCTGTTAATTTAAAAATTCACTAATTCCTTTCTTTTCTTTGCCCTTTATTTAAACTGTACTATATTGGGATTTGAGAAGCTCAAATGAAAAATCTGTTGAAGTTTAATTTTTTGTAATAGGGTTTATTTAGATACCGTTCAGGTACCATGCAGTTCACTTTCTTAAGTATACAATTCAATGGTTTTTAATATATTCATAGAGCTATGCAACTAACACCACCAGCTAAGTCCAAAAAATTTTTATCACCCTAGAGAGAAACTCTTTACCCATTCATAGTCACTTTCTCTTCTTCCTCAGCTTTTAGCAGCCACCTATTTTCTGTCTTTGATTTTCTTATTTTGAATATTTTATATAAGTAGGATCATACAATATATGGCCTTTTATTTCTGGTTTCTTTCATGAGGCCTATGTTTTCAAAGGACATCCACATTATAGTTGTATCAAAATTTTATTACTCTTTATGGTTAAATAACAAAAACTCCACTCCGTAGATATACCACTTTTTTTTTTTTTTTTGAGACAGGGTCTCGCTTTGTGGTTCAGGCTGGCCCTGAGCTCAGCCTCTAACTCACATCACAATCCTCCTGCCTCTGCCTCCCGAGTGCTGGGATTACAGGCGTGAGCCACCACGCCGGCACTGTGGTATGTGGTACTGGTTACTGCTGGGTGTGAGTCTCCACACCCAGTATTGTTATGTGGTTACCGGGGAATCGAACCCGGGTCCTTGCGCTTGCGAGACAGGCGCCGGAACCACTGAGCTAACTCCCCGGCCCGATATACCACTTTTTGTATATAAATTCATCTACTAAGGGACACATTTCAGTTATTTCTCTACCTTTTCTGGAAAAGAGGTCTTAGTTATTCCTATTTTGAAGGTCACCCAGTCAGCCAGGAAATAATTCTTTTGCAATATTATATGATTTATAAAATATTCTCCTGTCTCATGAGTACTTTTGAGATTTTGTTTGTTTTCCTATGTTGAGAATTGAACCCAGGCCTTACACATACTAGGCAAGAGCTCTACCAATGAACTATATCCTCAGTCCCTTTTATGTTTACTTTGAGAGAGTCTCACTAAGACAAGCTGACCTTGATCTTTTAGTCCTATCTCAGGCTTCCAAGTAGAGATTACAGCCATGTGCTACCACAGCCAGCTAGATTTTGTTTTATTTCATTATTTTATTCATTCACTTGTCCATTTATTTTTAGACAGAGTATCTCTAAGCTGCACACTGACCTCAAACTTATGTCCTCCTGCCTCATTCCCCTGAGTAGCTGGTATTACATTTATGTGCCACCATGCCCAGCTGAAATTTACTTGTTTATTTATTGTTTGAGACAGAGTTTTATTATGTAGTTCAGGCCTGCCTTCAAATCACTATACAGTCAGGTGAGCCTCAAATTCCCACCAATCCTCCTGCCTCAGCTTCCTGAGTGCTGGGATGACAGGCATATGCCAGCACAGCCAGCTCTGAAATATTATTTCAAATACTGTTTTTACTGTTTTTTTCCTAGAAGTTTCTCTTCTCATTGTATTATAAATTAGAAACTGAATTAATTTGATTTTTGCTTGATTTTATTTTTATCAAAAATGTATAAGAAGATAGGGATGTAGCTCAGTAGTGTTGCCAGCTGCCATACAAACATAAGATCTCAACTCCAATCCTCAGTACTGTTAAAAAAAAAAAAAGGTATAAGATCTGACATTTGTTAGGTCCTAGGCAAAGCATACTTTTGCATCTTTTAATACTATGCATTTATAATGTTTTCTGCATTAGCTGTGAGACTTGGTGTCTTTGTGTCCTCAAGGACTTTCTTTTTAATAATTCAGTGGAATGAAAATAGAGGAGATGGTTTTCAGCTTCTAATAACTAATTCTTTTTTGTCATTAAACATTAAGATAGTAAGCCTTGTTCTGGTCTAGATTTGTGCTCTTATTTGAGTAAGTCTTCATCCCTTGCCCATCCTCCTATTTCTCCTCTGACTTTCCTGCTTGTTCTTTTGAAGTCAGCACAGTTGGAAACGGGAAGTAGGGGTAGATTTTTTAAAATTGATTTTATTGGCATATTTTATATACACATCATGATCACACTTGACATTGAGAATTTGTTACCAGTATATGACGCAACTTAATTCTTATTTTTTCCCATGGTGGGGAGATTACTTTGGAAAGAAGTATGGAATATGTAGCTGTTTAGGATTTGATGCTTTGGAGTAAACAGTGATGTTTTTTAAAGAGGAAGATGTTCTCAGAAATTGTCTCAGAGAATGAGATGTGCTACAGCAATGAATGAACAAAAAAAATTTAAGCAAAAGGAGACAGGTACAGAAGACTGAGTCTTTGAATTAAATTGAATATGTATGAATTGTCTGATTTCATTTATATTAAATGTCCAGAAAATGCAAATCTAGAGGCAAAAAGTAGATCAGTGGCTGCCTGGAGCTGGAGGTAGAAAGGAGTGACAAAATGGGCTCAGGAGATATTTTAGGAGTAATGGCAGTCTTTGAAAATTGAATTGTGGGGCCAGGGATTTAGCACAGTGGTACCAGGCACCTGCCTTTCAAGTACAAGGTCCCAGGTTTGATCCTTAGTAACCACATAGCACAGTGCCGGGCGTGGTGACTCACGCCTGTAATCCCAGCACAGGGGAGGGAGAGGCAGGAGGATTACTGAGTTCGAGGCTGAATTCAGGACCAGCCTGAACTATAAAGCGAGACCCTGTCTCAAAAGAAAAGAAAAGAAAATTGAATTGTGGTGACAACTGTAAAACTCTAAAAAAATGACTGAAAATTATTGAATCATACAAGTACAGAAAAAGACTGTGATTTTAGCTGTTTCTTTTAAGACCCAGTAGTAGCCAATGAGATCATTTCTCTCCAAACTTAGTTTTGTTTATTTTGCAAGCCAAAGCATTGAGATAGATTTGTAGTTCATGATTTCCTTTTTCTCCATCCTCTGTCACAGCTCTCTATCTTACTGAAAAACCAAGATGATCTTGATAAAGCAATTGACATTTTGGATAGAAGCTCAAGCATGAAAAGCCTTAGGATATTGCTGCTGTCCCAGGACAGAAACCACGTAAGTAGTCGCTTTCACGGCCTGACAGCTGCAGGCAAAGCTTACTTTCTTCCTCCACCCCTGCCTGGCTGCCTTGTCAGAATTCTGTGTTCTTCAACCACTGCCAAAGTGAGCACCTAAGTGGAACCCAGCTCATTGCATTGGTGGCCAGCATTCACTTGCATTCTGCATTTGATTTCACAGAAAACGAGATTGCCAGTGCCAAAGTTAGCACTGACAAGGTTTTGGCTAATAGTGTGGGAAGAAGGAAAAACACCTAATGTTCAAGGAGAAAATTCTTTTTCTCTCTATATATGTTCTTTCAATTAGATTTTCACCCCACCAAGAAAGATTTGATTAGCGTAGAGGTGCTATTCAGCAAGAACATGAGACTGTCCTGCTTTGTGAACCAAACTCCCATAACTCAGCAGCCTTGCCTTTCCTTTGGAATGCATATAAGAAACAGACTTCTTTCTACTCAAGAGGAAAAAAAAAGGGCCATGGGCTGAAGGCTGAAGGCTGCTGTCTTACCAAGGGCAGGTCATCTGTGCGAGCTGTCAGAGGAGGAATTGTCTCTTGTACCATTTCCTCTGTTGTATGGTCCCTGGAAGCCTACTTTTGGCAAGAATATTTACAATCTGAGTCTTTGAGGTTTGTTTTGTTTGCTTTATGGTTTTTTGAGATGGCGTCTTCCTGTGTAGTTCAAGCTAGCCTTGAACTTACTCTGTAGCCCAGCTAGCCTTGAACTCGTGGTAATCTTCCTGCCTTAAACTCCTGAGTACCGGGGCTACAGGGGTAGACCATCACACCTGACTGAATGTGCCTTCTAATTACTAGTTCTCATACCAATTTTCTTCAAATTGTGTTTCTGAAAGTCTCCTGGCACTCTTTCCTTTCATTATGCTTAGAGACATTTGACTGTGCACAGCTGACATGGCTGATGATTTCTACGGGCATAATATACTGAGGAAGCATTTAGGTGCAATGGTGCTCATGCTGACTATCATTTTCTAGAGATTTGAGGGCTGGACTGTTATTGGTTAGGAGGAGACTAAGAAAATGCAATTAAGAAAACATAAAATAATGATCATGTCCAGTATTACAGAAATGTTCCTGTGCATGAGGAATGTTCTTTTTGATCCCAGTGTATCTTCTGGATATATCTTCAGAAATATTCTGAAGTAAAAGATATACTTTATCATTTAATTCTCTGTTCAAGGTACTCAGCTGCTCTATATAGTCCTTTACTGCCTATCATGTAAAGTCTAAATTTAGCATCAGAGGCTCACCACTGACTATGCCTGCTTTGCGCTCCCCGCTTTTGTCTTCCCACAATCTTTAGCATACCCCTCTCCTATTCCACAGCCCATGGTTGTTCCTCTTTGTTATCCCATGGTATTACCTTTTTAAGGATCTTGTATTTACTAAAGTCTGCTCAGCATTTCCAACTGAAGCCATTCTGATTATACCTTATTCCTTCAGTCATTGGATATAATTTGTACACTACTTTGTAAGTTATATAGTAGTTCCTTCTCATTGTTACACACTAATAAGTTTACTCCAAAGGATTATAAGCTCCCCTAAACAGGAACTATATCATTGTTTTTGAATACCATCTCCATTCATTCACTAAAACATAGTGAGCACTTCTTGAATTGTTGGCAAGAGTCAAGAAGAGATCATTTTCAGTAACTTTCTCCCCTAGACAAGAAACTGGAATTGCAGTTGGTTTAATGATTGCTTGACTGGGAACTAGCACCTCTGATATGATTGTGATACCCTACACTCTGCTGATCGTCTGAAGAGAAATTATAGATAACTTGTTCTTTTTTTTTTTTTAACCTTGATTGAGTTTATTGGTATATTTTAGGGGTAGACAACTGGTTCTTTATACCACTGTTCTCATCACCATAGGGCATACTGCTGCAGATATCGCAACACCCAGAGCTGTTTGAAAGATGACCATCTGCGGTCTGACACTCATGGTCTTGCATAAGACAGATGCCACATTGATGCCTCTCTTTCTAGGGAACAATGTTTTAAGAAATTATAATAAAATTAATATAAGTTTTCCAAAGTTTAAAAAAAACCAAGAGGGCTATTTTACATAATCCTATTTCTCTAATACATTTATTGATAGATTTTTGCATATGCTTTTCTAGTTCTTGGTTGTATTAAATATGTACTTTATGTAACTGTTTTCTTGGTATTCATGCAACTTTCTAATTTAATTTTTCACTTAACATTGTCATTCACAAGGCATGGTGATGTAATTCCAGCTATGCAGAAGCCTGAGGCAGGACAAGTTCAAGCCAGCCTGGGGCAACTTATTGGGACTCTGCTTCAAAATAAAAAATAAATTAATTAAAAGGGCTGAGAATGTAGTTCTTTCATAGAGCACTTGCCTAGCACATGAGTCTCTGTGTTTGATTCCCAGTATCCAAACAAAAAAAACAAAACAGAAACTTTGTAAATATCTCTGCATCTTGGGTCCTGTTTTTTCCCATCCCCCTGTTCTCCCTACATCTTCTCCCAGAAATGATATATTTATATGTGTGTCCTGTTTACTTCACTTATGCGTATGGCCTCATAGTTTTGTTCTTTTAATTTCCAAACCATCATGGGCCAGTTTTTTCTTTTTTAATTTGAAATATGTACAAATACTGAAAAATAGAAAAGTAAGCTAAACTTATAAATAAAAGCCCACAGTTTTTATTGTTGAGTTAATAGACATAAAGCACTCTGCCAAATTGCAGCAAAGTTTTCAGGAGTTATTCTCCATTTCTGTACTTACCTGGTGGAGGACTAATGTAGTCCATGGTTGGGCACCATAGCGAGCACACGTGAAGCTCTCTGCCCCAAGATACCCTGGTCCCTGGTCTTCTGCTCCCTGAGTGCTATCAGCCACTTTATTTCTCTACTTAGAGTAACTGCCCCATCCATATTTTGTAAACCACCTATTCCTTTCCTTCTTAGTCCTGGTTTTTGGTTTGTTGGTTTATTTGTTTGCTTTGAGGGGGATGGTGGAGGGTTTGAGACAGAGTCTCACTGTGGATTTCATGTCGGACTTTAACTCATTATGTACTGCAGACTGGCCTCAAATTTGCAGTGCTCTACCTTTTCTCAGCTTCTTAAGTGCTGGGATTATAGGTGTACAGCACAACACTCAGCTATGTTTTTGTTTTTTGAGGCAGGATCTCACTACAGAGTTTAATCTATCCTTGAACTCAATGTGTGTAGTCCAGGCTGGCTTTAAACTAATTGCAGTCCTCCTGCCTCAGTCTCCCAAGTGCTAGGATTATAGGCATGCACTATCATGCCTAGTTTATTGTTATTAAACATTCTGTCTTCTTTTCTGATTCTTTTTTCTGGTGATCCTTCTAATCTTTCTTTTGTCTTTAGCCTTCAGCCATGATAAAGTCATGCATACTCTTACATGGCCAAGGCTGTGTCTTAGACTTCAATATAGTTCTTATCTGGAGTCTCTTCAGTTTGTTAATCACAAACCTGCTTCTGTGAAGAATCTCTCTACCCTTGATTTCTACTGTCATTTTAAGACATTTGTTTCCTTCCACCATCAACTCCTAGTTTGTTTCTCTAATCCTCACCTTTCCTTCCCTTTCCAAGGTACTTAAACACTTCTTTTTCTTTTTCTTTTTCTTTTTTAGTGTTTTTGAGACAAGGTATCACTTTGTAGTTCAAGCTGTCCTGAACTCACTGTGTAGCTCAGGCCAGCCTTGATCACACAGCAATCCTCCTGCCTCTGCCTCCTGAATGCTGGGGTTACAGATGTGAGCTACCACACCTGATATTGTGGTGTGTGGTGCCTGCAGTCAAATTCAGGACCTTCTTATGCTTGCAAGGCAGGCACCAGAACCACTGAACTAAATCCTCAGCCCCCTTAAACACTTCTTTTAAAGATAGATGGGTAAAGTTAATTCTTAAATTTAGCTTTCTGCTCTTGACCTTATAACTTTCTAGTCCAGACTTCTCCACTATCACAACTTCAAACTTAAGTTTTCTTTTGTTACTTGTATCTGAATATAATAAAAAGTAAACAAATACCAAGCTATTTTATTTTGTTATCTCAGATTCTTTCTGACAAAAGGAAACTTCTAATCTTTTCTTCCAAATGTTGCCCACTTCTCAAGTTTCCTGTGGATGACTTTGGCACCATCTTACCTACTATTTAAGTTCACACTATCAAAGATAATCTAAAGGATAATTCCTTTTAGTCTTCCTAAACTAATGGAACAAGAATAGGAAGATAAAACTGATTTGGGCAGAGTAATTTCTATCTGGTTCATGTTTAAGAATAATAGCACCTTACTTGTGAATGGTGATTGCTTTCATCTCTCAGTCATCCTTACAGCTCTGAAGTCCTCAAGCAGGCATCTTTCACCTCCGGTGTACACCTGGAGAAACTGAGTCTTAAGTGGCTCCCCCAGCCAGGGCAGTACATTTATGGTGGCAGAGCTGGTTTAGAATCCAGCTGTTCTCTCTGGTGCATTACCTATCAGTTATCATCCAGAAAAGTAACTCTAAAATTACCTTAGTCCTGAAGAAACCTTGCCAGGGGCTCTCCACAGGTAATATTAGAACAGATAGTTAAGTGTTGTCCATGAAGAAAATTAATGAGATGTTGTATTCTGTTTTCTGTGGTACAAGATAGTTGATCTTGGAAAAATCCTGGGTAGGGGGTTACCTTTATTTGTGAATAGTGTAAAAAGTTCACAGCTTTTTAATCAGGAAAGACAGTCAAGAATATTTGTGATCAAAGTCATCGAAGCATTTAAGAGTATAAATAATGAACACAAATTTAGTGACAATCTCAATGTGGATGAACCCTTTGAATACTGGGATTTATCTTAGAAAAAAAGAAAATAAGGATTTTGGTAACAGGTTGTAAACACAGCTTTATTATTCTGAAGTTGTATGGTTTATAAAATATTTTTAAAAATGATTTTAAATGGAATCATGGATAACAGAGATGTAGGTTTAGCTAAGTAACTTATTGTTCCACCACTACCCTGATCTATGCAAATGTATCTTGCTACCACCATGGGGACCAAATGGGATGTTTTCGGTAAGAACCTCTGTGTTACTTACCTTGCATTTCCATGGATCAAACAAAAGCAGCCCCACTCCTTTTTTCCCTCCCTCTCCATAGTTGAATCCATTTTTTCCTTTTGTGTCTTGTCACCCAATCTTTTAAGATTATTTGTGAGTCAACTTTTGCAACTTATTTTTCTGCTGATTTCTGTCTTCTAGTCACTATTCATCTTTGTTGTTGTTGTTGTTATGTTTTTTGAGACAAGAGTCTTGTCTTGTGTAATTCAGGCTGGCCTTGAATTCTGCTGTGTATCCCAGGTTGGACCCAAACTCACGGTGATCCTGCTGCCTGAGCCTTTTGAGTGCAGGGATTAGAGATGTGTACTACCATACCCAACTTCACTGCTAATCTTTATGTATGTAGTTCTCAAGTAATGTTTTGCATTGTTTGTGTCAGCCAGAGATTGCTTCTACCCAAGAATCCTTCATTGAGGTTGTCTTTTTGCTTTTCTTTTTTTTTTTTTTTTTTTTTTTTGGTACTAGGGATTGA
This sequence comes from Petromus typicus, assembly GCA_004026965.1. Classification (NCBI taxonomy): domain Eukaryota; kingdom Metazoa; phylum Chordata; class Mammalia; order Rodentia; family Petromuridae; genus Petromus; species Petromus typicus. The sequence continues at coordinate 65,285 of PVIR01005091.1, read as the reverse complement.
ACTTGGGACCTTGCACTTGAAAGCCAGGCACAGGGACCACTGAGCTAAATCCTCAGCCCTGAGGTTTTCATAAAGTGGTCAAATACCATCTTCTAGCTGCTATGTTTGAAATGTTCTGCTAGCTACATACTTCATACCTTTAGGCTTCTTTCACTCCATGACAGTTTTCTGTTATTTTTAAATATAGTTTCATTTAACCTTTTCTTTCGCTTTACCTTTGAATCTTGTTCAAGATTCTGTGAATCCTTGTAACAGCCTCATTTTTGTTTATCATGTTATTCTTTATCCCCTTAAATTGAGGTTTTCAAAGTACAGGGGAATGCCATAATCCCTTGAGATTTAAAAATTAGCAGTGCTTGGAATCCATTTACAGAGCTGTGTTGTACTCATCTTGCGACATCAGAAACTTCGCAGATAGCTCTGATGGGCAGCAAGGGTTAAGCCTATTACCTGAGATGGGAGCATGCCTCACCTCCCGAGACCTCAGACCTCGCTGCTCACAGTGTAGTTTATGGACCAGCAACACCAGCATCATCTTTTAGAAACCCAGCTTTGTGGCCTACCTGACCTACCGCATCAGAATATGCACTTTCACAAGACGCCAGGGAGTTTTAAAGTATGTGTTTCTAAATGTGAAAGGCCGTGTTCTGAAACCTTCACCCATTTCCTGGAGCTGCTTTCCAAACTGTTGCCATAACTTTAGCCTTTTCTTTTATAAATCTAAGCTTGTGTTGGCTGTTGTACCTACTTTGCTGGTTCAGCTTTTTTATTTTAAAACTGAGGGTTTAAGAGGATACTCTTTAGTACATTTCAAATTCATGCTGCCAGAACTCAGTGAATTCTACTGTGGAAGGCCCTGGATCCAAGCAGGTGTCTTCAAGATACTTGTCATGTAGCTCTTTGTGGCTGCAGAGCTGTGGGCCTCCCTTGTCCTTCACAAGCTTGCTTCCCTGGTGTGTGACTTTGGCTGTTTTTTCCTTTCTGATTCTCAGCAGAGAACTATTGCACATCAGAGACTTCAGCTTAGAACACTCACTTCCCCTTGGTTCTTACTTCCCGTTATAGCAATTTGTCAAGACAGCCCTGCATGTGATAAAGTTTGGCATAGGGAGACTAGAGAAGGTTACTTGGCAGCTGAACCTGTCCCGGGGGTGGGAAAGCCTTTTTCCTGAAGGACAGGATATAGAAATTGTTTAGGTTGGATTTTTTTTTTCTTCTTATGCAAGGTAGAGGTTATATAGAGAAACAACTAAAAACTTTGGCCCAAATTGTTGGTAAATCCTGGACTCCCATTTCCATTTTCAGTAGGGCTTTACTATTTATAATCATACTTGCTTGCCTTTAGTGTTCAGTTTTAAACTCTTCCTGTGCAGAAAGCTTGCTTTGTTGCTTGGATTTCTTTTGGGGGCTCACCTGATAACGTAACTGTGCACAGTGTGGGTGGGCGCAGGACGGCCGTTGACCCTGTTCTGAGGTCCTTGACTTCCAGCAGAACGGTGCCTGTGATAGTGCTTCCCAGTTGAGCACAATCCTGAGATGACTTATATACAGTAAAAGCCCTGGTACTTTGGACCACTTGGGATCTTTTTACCTTGCTTTGAAGGTGTCAGTTGTGGTTGGGGAAGAAGCAACATGTTGAGCTACTTTTTAAGCATGCATTTAGCAGCCAGAACTTTTTGTTGGGCAGGGCAGTTGCCAACATTCACCACCTTGACCTCACAGCAGGTGATATTGCTGTTGAAATAATTTCCTGCTATTCTCCTTATGCTCTCTGGAGAATTTTATGAGAGTATTTACCACTCTCTTCTGTTTGGCAGATTGCTATAGGAATGTCTGTTATTCTTCCATGTCTGGGTCATCACCCACTAAACTGGGCCACCAGGTATTGGTGCTGATTTATCACTGAAGTTATACCAAGCAAATGATTTGCCAAGACAGATTGAGGTGTGAAGTTTGGGGATAAGCGAGGGAGCTTGTGTGTGAAAGGCATGAAAGAGGCTGAAAGTGTGGGGAGTCCCAGGAAAAGGCCGGGAACCTATAGGCTCTTTAAAGATCTAGTTCAGCCTTTTTCCTCTTCTCTTACAGACCAGTTCCTCTTCCCACTCTGGGGTGTCCAGGCAGGTGCGGATCAAGGCTTCCCAGTCCGCGGGGGATATAAATACCATCTACCAGCCCCCTGAGCCCAGAAGCAGGCACCTCTCTGTCAGTGAGTATTTTCCTCCCTTCCCCTGCCCTCATCGACTATCTGCTCAAATTTTTAAAATTCCAGCAAATATTTATTGAACAATCATCAAATATGTATTGTCTACCACTCTGTGCAGAATAACTGTCTGTGCTTTTATTTGAGGAGAATGGGTAGGGAAATGACTGGAATAGTAAACTGACCTCAAGTGTCTTACAATAGAATGATGTAATTGTGTGACTCAATTTCTTTTAAACATCCCTGAGACATCTCTTCCAACATGTGTTTGAAGATTTCCAGCTGAGTAGTCAAGTTGGAATTTGAATTCTAACCTCAGACCTCGGGCTTATGATGCCCAAAAAGTCCTTATCCTTTCAGGAAGATGCTGGCTAGTGAAACTTAGAGTGTCACTAGGTTGCCTGGGAAGAGAAGAGTGTTGACATAAATATATACAATAGGCTAATTAGTGAGGAAGTGGCCAGGCCTCCACAGAAATAGAACCTAAGTCAGGAGAGGACATTATACCGGATAACACAATATGAAGCCCCTTTTCCACTGTCTGGCAAGACAACTCATTTCTTGAATTGTGACATTTTTATTAAGAGAGTTGTACCTGGTATCCTAAGGTTGAGACCCCTCTTGCTGCCAGAAGCCAAGTGGGCCTTTTTCCATTAGTGTAGAAATGTACCAAGGTGAGCCGCTCTCTCAGGCACCTCAGCTGAGCTTGAGGAATCTTGGGCCTTGGTTCTGCCGCTGCACCTGCCTGTGAGAGAGGGAGACAGTAACAGAAAATATGAGTTAGTCACTGACTTGGCCTCCATGAGTACTTCTAGAACCCAGGAAATACTGGTAGTAGGTATTACTAAGCTGAGTGGCTGTAAATGAAATCCAGATTACTGTAGATAACTAGTGGATTTGTTTTCGCTATGCTGGTTGAAGAGAGAGAGCCATTGCCCTAGCCAGCCTCCCTGGAATACAGGTGTTCTGGAGCCTGGGAAACTCTGCCAGCTTGTTTCTTTAACAGAATCTTTGTAGATATTGAAAGAGTTATGGATAATACTGTTTATAATCAATGAAGATTGACATGGGGGCAGTAATTGAATCTCCTGTCTCAAGCATGAAGCTGTGATTTGTGTATGGAGGCCATGGTCAAATGCCGGCCCACTTGGACTCTCTCCATGTGCAGGAGGGAGCCATATATAGAATGTTAAGGAGTAAGATCTTTAATGTTGTTCCTGTTTATCTAGAAAGTGAGCAGTATGGCCCTTCAGTCTACCTAGATAAAGGACTGGCTTCCTTTATTCAAGTGTTATATACTAACCATAGCTAGAATGAATGTGATAGTGCAACATGTTTTGAAAAGATAAGGGTGGTGAGAACACAGCGGAGACAGTCACCGACTGCCCACAGAGAGGGTGTTCAGAGCAGAAGGAACATGAGCACTGACACGTGTAGATTCTCTGAGTATGAAGAACAGGCATAGGAAGGGACACTTACCAGGCAGGATTTCAACAGGAAAAGGTAAGGCTGGAAATGTACCTCAGTGGTAGAGTATCTGTCTAACCTGAGCCCCTAGGTTCAATCCTTAGCACTATTAAAAGGAAAAAACAAACAAAATGTTAAAACAAAAGAATAAGAAGATGTGTTCCAAGAACTTCACATGCTTGGGGGCAAGGGGAACACAAGAGAGAGGGAAAAGCCAGGAGTGGAAGAGATGATTTCCAACTAGCATGATTTGGGAAATGCGTTCTAGAAAGGAGCTGTCTCAGCTGGACTTGCAGGTTATGGAGGACTTGTGTGTTTAAGAATGAGGGAGAAGGGGCCCAGGGGCTCAGTGGTTTCGGCTCCTGCCTCACAAGCACAAGATCCAGAGTTCAATCTCCAGCACCACATGCCACAGTGCCAGGCGTGGTGGCTCATGCCTGTAGTCCCTGCACTCAGGAGGCAGAGGCAGGAGGATTGCTGTGAGTTTGAGGCCTGCCTGGGCTATGTAGTGAATTTGGGGCCAGCCTGAACTACAAAGTGAGACCCTGTCTCAAAAAAAAAAAAAAAAAACCAATGAGAGGGAGGGATTTTGGGACACACCTGTGGAGAGCCCACTGTCTTTCGGGTCCAGATGACACATGTTGAGGAGGATAGAGGATGCTGAGAAGGAAGGCCTGGGTGCTGAGTGTTGTGCAGGCATGTATCCTAGCACTCCAGAGGCTGAGGCAGGAGGATTGCCCCAAGCTTGAGGCCAGCCTGGACTCATAGTGAGACCCTGTCTCCAAAAAAAGAGGAATGCCTGAGCTACTTCCTGAATACCTTAGTGTACTTGATTGCACTTTAGTAGTCAGCAGGGAGCCACTGAAAATGTTTTCCCTCTATGCTTATTTCCATTACCATGCTTATAGTGTTATATTCCGACCCCTACCGGGGATTGAACTCAGGACCTTGTACTTGTGATTCATTCACAGCACCACTGAGCTAAATCCCTGGTCCTGTCATGTTATCTTATTATGTTATTTCTCTCCGGTGAGTTATAATTTTGTTTATTCATTACCAAAGTACTGTGTGTCAGAAGCATGAGTAGCAAAAAAGGCATTGATCCTGTCCCTGAAATGGACATTTACTTGTCATGACATGGTCGGTGTGACCAAAGATATAGTGCTGTGAATGGATGCGGCTGAGGGATAGGACCCGAACTAGAGGCCAGGAAAGCTTTAGGCTGCCACCTGAAGCTCAGATGGGCGGCAGTGCGGGCTGCACATAGATAGAGGCCTGGTGGCAGAAGCAGTGTGAACTGTTTGAGAGATGGAAAGAAGTCCTTATGATTTAAGAGCTGGGAGCAGACGAAAGAAGATAAGACTTGAATGAAGAGGGCAGGTATAGCTTGTGGATTGTGGTTTTAAAAAGATATTCATCCCTACACTGAAAAGGCACTTGTGGTTTCTACATGAGAAGGAGTGGATGGTGGTACATGTGCAGATGGACATTTTAATGATTGCTCACAGTGTGGAGAGCATATTGGAGGGGATGACAATGAGCCATCCAGGGCAGGACAAACCTTTTGGAGCTTTCAGTGATAAGAGAGCCCACTGGCCCGTGTGCCACAGGTTCACAACCATGAACTTGGGGAACCATATTAGGCTACTGCAGTGGTTCAGATAGGAACTTGGTTTAGGGCAGTAAGTAATGAAGAGAATTCCAGACATCTAGAGGTGAAAATAACAGAACATGGCATTCATTGGTTCTTAAAATGTGACATGGGGCCCCTGGGGTGTCTTTGAGATCCTTTCAGGGTATCTGTGAGGTCAAAATTATTTTTGTAATTGTACTAACATCGGACCCTCATTCTCTCACAAATGTACAGTGGGGTTTTCCAGAGGTTATATACCTGAGGTGATGTCATTGCTCTGATGATTAATGGAATATGTGCTTATATATTATTATGTTCTACAATTTTCTGAGCTTAACTGGTACAGTGGTGCGCCTGTAATCCTAGTTACTCTGGAGGATGAGAGCAGCCTGGGAAAATTAACAAGATTCTTAAAATAAAAAATAGAAAGCCCTGAAGGTATAGCTTAGTAATCCGTGAGTTTGATCTCCAATACCGAATGAGTGGATTTCTGAGCTGGGACCAGATGTAGCTCAGTGGTAGAACACTTTCCTACCATCCATGAGGCCTTGGATTTAATCCTCAGAAACACACACACACACATACACACAACACATACACACACACACAAACACACACATATGCACCTAGGTTTGATCCTTGGTGCACACAGTTATATAACTATATATTTGTATTTGGAGAGCTCACCGAAAAAAATGTGAACTCTTTTTTTTTTTGAGACAAGGTCTCGCTTTGGAGTTCAGGCTGGCCCTGAGCTCAGCCTCAAACTCACATTACAGCAATCCTCCTGCCTCTGCCTCCCGAGTGCTGGGATTACAGGCATGAGCCACCACAGCTGGCCCTGTAGTATGTGGTATTGACTGCTGGTGGGCATGAGTCTCTACGCCCAGTATTGTATGTGGTTACCAGGGAGTGAACCCGGGTCCTTGTGCTTGCAAGACAGGCGCCGGAACCACTGAGCTATATCCCTGGCCCAAAAATGTAAACTCTTAAGTAGTTCACCGTGCTCATAAATGTCTGGAAGCTAATAGCCAGAGCTTTGAGCACCTCTTACAATTGTAAAGGCCAAAGATAACCTGTATTAATTTCATGATGTCTCAATAAATTTAGTATTAAAAGTACTTACACAGGGTTTTATTTTCCTGGATGTATATATTTTTGGCAAAATATATATATTATATATCATTGATACGGTACAATATAATATATATTTGTATATGTGTACCCAGGCTGCCTGGAATTCACAGAGATCTCCTACCTCAGCCTGCGGAATGCTGAGACTATAGGTGTGCATCACTGCCTATCTTAATATATTTTTTTTGAGCTTTAATTTCTTGTATGGTGGATTTTTGGGCATCAGAAAATGATACTTTGAACCTGTGTGTAGTGGTATACCCTTGTAATCCTAGCATAGGGAAGGCTGAAGCAGGGGTGTTGCTAGAAGTCAAGACTGTTTGAACTATGCAGTCAGAGCCTATTTCACATAATGGGAACAAAAGGAAAATGATACTCCAAAGTGTAGTGTTTTTGCATGTTAAATACTTTGAATTGAAGGATTTTGGAAGGGCATTAGTCTCTGACCTTTTGGCCCTGTCTCCTGCTCTTCTTTACTACGGGTCTCTTTTTGCAAGGCAAGTCATGGAAATTAGCAGCCATAAAGTCTATGCATATTCCTCTGACTTCTCACCTTTCTGTGTAAGAACTGTCGGTAAAGAAATCCTCTGACCTCCCTTGTCTGATAATAGATCGTTAAGACCCTCATTTGAAAGGGGTGTTGCCCTGTCCATAGAAGGAAGGAACGCCATGTCTAGAAGCCAGAAAACATTCAGACAGGCCTTGTTGTATCTACCTGCTCAGTCTATCACTATTGGGTATTCCCATTTGTCTACACCCATTTCTGCACTATTGTTCATTCTCCATTGTATCTAAGTGTAAAAAGGAATAGTTTCTCCTGGGTCTCTGTAGCTTCCTTCTTCTTTTTTTTTTTTCGGTAGTACATGTTTGTGAAACAGTTGAATACATTAATCATGAGAAGTTGGTACATGTATATATCACATCTTAATCTTTTTTACTTCCTTTTCCTCTCCCCTCAGTCCCCTGTCGCTCCAATCCTATATCCCCTTCTCATCTGCAAATACCTACCTACCTCCCTGTTTCCTGTCATCTTGTATTTTGTTCTTTATTCCTTTTTTTTTTTTTTTTTTAAGACAGTGTCTTGCTTTGTAGTTCACACTGGTCCTGAGCTCACTGTGTCACCCGTGCAAGCCTCAAACTCAAAGCAATCCTCCTACCTGTGCCTCCCAAGTGCTGACATTACAGGTGTGAGCTACCACACCCGGCACTGTGGTATGTGGTTACTAGTGATCAAACCTGGGCCCTTGCTCTTGCAAAGCAGGTGCTGGAACCACTGAGTTAAATCCTCACCCCTATTTATATTTTTGTATAACAAAAATCATGTGATATATAACCTCTTGTATCTGATTTATTTCACTTAGCATTATTGTCTTAAGGTCCATTTTCCTACATATGGCTCAAATTTATCCTTCTCTGTGTCTAAGTAGCATTCCACTTTGTATAAATATCACATTTTCTTTACCCATTCATCTTTTGAGGAACATATAGATTTAGCTATTATGAATTCTGCTATAAACATGGATATGTATGTATCACTATATGTAATGTTCTTAACCCTTTGGGGAATGTATCTTCATTTTGAAGGACTTTTATGTAAGTTTTTGGTTAAATACAATAGCTATGCTTTTCTTTTTTTAACCTATCTTTTGTTACAGGAGCATCCACAGTGGCTTTCATGAGGGAGGAGAAAGGGTGTTATATTCTTTCTGCTCTTACAGTTTAACCCATATGCATAAAATCTCTTTAAGTGTTAAAAAGATTTTCAGACCAGATGGTTTCAGGTGTTGAGAGGAGGGGGAGATACTAAGGTAAAGGTACTGGGAGAGATGCTGGTCTTAGGTGCCAGGAGGGGAAAGACCTAAGCTTTTAGGCATGTTTGGGTATTGATATGCCTTTCAGGGAACCATGGGGATATAGCCAATGAGCAATTAGTTACACAGGTCTGTAGCTCAGAGGGAAAATTTGGGGCTGAAAAAAATTGGAAATCATCGATTAGAAATCATAAGCACAGAGAAGTATGTTAAAGTAGACTATGGAACCAGAAGGGGGCCTTGGACTAAAGCCTCCAGACTCCAGAGCATCTGGCCAGTTAGAAAAGGAGATGAAGCTCCAAGGAACATAGGAAAGGAGTGACAGAAGATGAAGAAAATCAGGAGTATGGAAAAGAGGTCTTACATAGAACCAGTGAGGTTAGAAAAGACAGAAGATAAGTCACACAAATGTGTCATATTCCTTTTCTTAATCTTTTTAGTTAATATATGTTTGTGATATATAATAAATACATTCATTTTGGGGAATTGCTAGGTAAACATAAGTAAATATAGTGTACCCCTTTTACTTCCTCTTCCCCTCTTTTCCTCCCTACATCCTGCCCATTTTCAGAACCCCTTTCCATCGCTACAAAGTCTATCTCTGTTTCCTATCATCTTTTATTTTATTCTTTAGATTATTTATACTATGAGTTTCTCATTTCTACCCTTTGTGTCTGATTTTAATTTGCACTTGTCATTTTCATCCACAAATATCTCAGTGCTCGCTATGAGCTGGTTGCAGTATAAGGCTGAGAGTAACCTTCCAAGAAGGACCAGGAAAAGTCCTGGCAGTAGAAATGGAGTCAAGGGAGAAGTGATTGGTTAGTAGGCCTAGCAATTCAACCTGCTGCTCCTTTCCTGTCTTTCTCCCTCCTTCACCACCTAATTAACATCCCTGTGACTATTTAGTAAAAAGACTCCAGTATACAAATCATTCAGCTTCCACTGCAAAGTTTGCAAGGATGGAGAAGCTCAGAGTACACTGATTTAATTGTAGACATTTCTGTTGAAAAGTTGCCCTATACTGAATTGAAAATCTGCTTTTTCTCACTTTACCAGTTGATTCCAGTCTATTTCTCTCCCTCTCCCCCCATCTCCACCATGTGTTATATGCATAGCCTTGTTCATGCTAGGCAAGTCCCCTACCACTGAACTACATCCCTAGCCCTTTTTAACTTTATTTGTAGCTTCAAACTTGTGATCCTCCTTCTTTAGCCTCCTGAGTAGCTGTGATCACAGATGCACACCATCATTGCTAGCTTAGTACTCTTCTCTTGTCTTCTCTTTGTGTGGCACTGTACTTTTGCATTAAGCTACATTCTCAGCCCTTTATTACTTTTCATATTAAGACAGGGTCTTGCTAAGTTACTCAGGCTAGGCTCAAAACTTGTAGTCCTCCTGGCTCAGCCTCTTATAGCACTGGGATTGCAGGCTTTTGCCACAGTGCATGGCTAGTACTGCATTTTTGAGTAACTCACATAAAATCTTTCATATGGCAATTCTTTTAATATTAGAAACCAGCTATCATATTCACCTTTTGTTTTTTCCCACCATAATATACATACTTTGAAATCCATTTTTAAGCCAGTCTGTTAAACTACTTCATATTTAAACAACAACAAAAACTGTCAAAAAAAAAATCCAAAAACCAAAATAAACACCTCTTCTGTAGCGAGTGAATTCAAAAGAGTTAATCTTCCTATGCGGAGATCACCAGGTAAATGGGTGGAATTTCCCTATGTAAAAAATATCCTTCCTCCTATTTTTGCCTATGGAAATTCTTATTACCTTTGAGGCCAAACTTAACTACTGTTCTCCCATGGGGTAGGATGGTACCTTTAAGCCATGTAGCCAAGATTCCATTGAAGGGCTCATCCCTACCCTCTTCCAGCCCCTGTTCACCTGAGTGTGTCTTGATAGGTGTCCTTGCTTCTGTTCTCACACTACCTTTCTGTTGTCTGGCCACATGTATACAGCCCAGCAAAGCAGACTGTAATTTCTAAAATGCATGAAGATAGGCAGTCCTTTCAAGAAAAAGTGGTTAGGAAATGAAGTCAGGAGATCTTTAGGCCGGCAATCTGAGCAGGCTGCGGAGGACGAGCTAAAGACAACTGAAAAGGAGAGGGCTAGCGTGGAGATGGGGCCGCAGGAGTGGATGGATGAGTCCTGGTAGAAGGCTGTAATGGCCTAGGAGGAGAGAAGGGTCTGCCTCTGACAGAAGAGGAGGAAAAATTCAGGCAAAGGCAAAAAAAAAAAAGAATGTCGAAAAGGCTGGAACTTCTTACAGGGACAGCTGGGCAGTAGAGAGCTCGGTCATTGAGTGTAAGGAACTAGGACTGTGGAGGTAGTGGCCGTACACATGAAAACAAAATGGTTACTTCCAAAACGTTCTTGTCTCCTCCTTGGTATAAATTTTTGCACGAGATAAAACCAGAAGCAGTAGAATACAATGGAAATTCTGAGAAGTGAAACATAGGACATTCTCAGGATCTTATAGGATGAAAACACTGAGGAACACTAGAGGGCCTCTCAGCTTTGAGTCAGGGTACAGAGCAAATGGACCAACCATATCCTAGGGTGAAATCATCTCTTGACTCTTCTTTGCTGGGCTAAGGAGGCTAGCAGGGAGTAGCATATCCTGGGAGAAGTTTGGGTAGCTGGCAGCTGGTCTCCTGCTTCTGTGCAGACTGCCTTCAGGGAGGCGGTGGGGCACTCCCAGCAGAGCTGCTGCTGTGCCTTTCTGCTTCCACCCAGGCTGAGATGAGCCCCTTAGCACAGACTGCCTGCCAAAGCTAAAGCAGCACCATCAGGCTGGGGTGCCATGGGAGGGTGCCTCGGAACCAGCCCCCACCTCTCTGCTCACCTTCTGACACCTGTGGAGTTCTGCTTTGTGCAGCAGAACTTTGTGTAATCCAGCTCACACTTGTCATGGCTGGTAAATATATGACCATCAGACTGTTATAGTCTAGTATTCAGTCCTGTTCAGTCCCTCGTCTCACTTGTTCTTAACTGCTTCTTGTGTATCTAGTTGGCTCACAATGCCTGAAATGAAGATAAAAACAAAACTGAAAATACCCTGGAGCAATTCTGCCAGCTTCTGGTTTTTCCATTCGCTTCCTCTGATAGCCATTGGTTCGGGGTGCTTCCCTTTCCTGCTCCAGGCCGTGGGCCTGTGCACAATGGCCCCTGGCCTGTTGCCCATCAGATAACAAGGCTGGCTCTCTGCAGGCCACAGTGTGGATTGGAAAAAGTGAAAGTCTCTGGCTGGAAATAAAAGCTCAGAAAACCTTAGCTGTTTTCCCCCAGGCCCTTCTGTGCCTTAGTGCTGGCCTCACATGAGCTAGTCCTGTTCCTCCTGCAAAACCAGGGGAGAGTTCAGTGGAGCTAGCAAGGGGAGGATGGGTGTTATCAGGACTGTGTTTATCTTAACCCAGGACGGTCTTACTTCAGACACTGACTGATAGATGAGAGCCATTCCTTCTGTCTGGGGGTGGCTTGGACCGATTTGGTCTCAGATTTCATCAAAAAGTAAGAATTTTCCTTCACTCAGCCCCTTTCAAGAAACATTTTTATTGATGTAGGTAAAATGTGTAGTATCTTTTTTCACTGCAGAGCATATTAGTCAGGGTTCAGCTGAACAAGAGAGAAGAAAAGATTTTGTGTGAATTCTAACTTACGGAACCACTGGGAGAGGAAAAAGCAAGCTGCAGGACCACATACAGCATAGGTCCTCTCGCCTCTTCACTGGGCTGTCCCCAGCCCAGAAGTCAGGGCTCTTCAGCTCTGCCCCGTACCGGACACATACGGCTGCCACGCTTCTCACACTGGGCACAGAGACAGCTGGGATGAGAGGAAACCAAATCTCACACAAGTGCATCTTACTGGCTGGACCTAAACGGAGTCTTAGAGATACAGCTTTTAGTTAATTAACTTCTGAAGTACAAAAGAGATGCTTGATCTTGAGCTTAATTCCCATCTGCAGAGTAAGGAAATTAATGGGATTCCACTCGATTCTTACCATTTGGTGTGTCATGTAGATGTGTTCCTGTGCCACCAAAAGTAGTTATGTGATGTAAGGAGTTCTTTCCATTTTTGCAGATGAAGAAATTGAAGTAAGAGCTAATGATAGTCAAATGATAATGAGCTAATGAAAATGAAGGCCTGATTTGAATCTGATTCCAAAACTATGCTTTCTCAATGCACTGGGCTTATCTTTTTAGTTTTGTTTCTATTACTAACAAATGTTACCAGCGTATGGGGGCCATCAAAATGTTTTCTAAAGCCAAAAATGGGACTTAGGCTGTAGGCTGATGTTTGCAAGCTACAGATCTGAAAATGTTCTGAGCTTATGAAAAGGTCATTTCATGGTTACACCCAAATTTTGTGTTATAGTGACAGGGGAAGTGGCTAGATTCATATGGGCCCCTTGGAAAGAAGAGTCATTTTCTTATTCTTGGTCCAGATTTCTCCTCTCCTCTGTCTTCTTTGTGATTCTGAGCAGTTTGGATTCCTACCCTCCTCCTCACCAGTAACTATGGACGAACAGTTCTGTCAAAGTGGTGTTGAATAAGTTTTCCTGAAAGCCAGCAAGTGCCTCTCCCTGCCAGTGGGACCCTTGCCCTCACTATTGGTCATTCATGGGGAGTCATTCAGTGGGAAGTTTTGCTTTCAGTCACAAAGGCTGTTTTCTAGCCACAGCCCTACTCTTAAGCCACTTTATGGCTTTGGGTCTTAGGTTCCCCTTCTGCTGTGTGTAAATGGTAGCTATGCACCTCCACTGCAGGGGTGTTTTAAAGGTCAAATGAGAAGTAAGAGGGCTGAAAGAGAGGGGTGGGGGGGGAAGAACAGGAAAGTGAAGAAAGGGAGAAAACCTCAAGTTGGCTTATTTTCATTGTTTTGTTAGTTCACAGCACAGTATCCATTAGTTTACATTCAGAGCCATTTCAGTTTCTGCCAGGGTTTGAGAACATGTGGACAGACTGTGTTCTGTAGGCTGTTCCAGATCATAGGAAGGACATGGCTCAAGGACCAGGAATTTAGCTCAGTGGCACCATGCCTGCCTTGCAAGTACAAGGTCCTGAGTTCAATTCTCACTACAAAAAAAACCCCAGAAGCCCGTTGTTGAAACAGGAAATGCAGAAAACTTCTGTGTGTTTTTTCAGAGTCATTTTGGTTTCTGGCCAGTGCTCTGGAGTAAGGAAGGGAAGCCAGGTTACTGAGGTTCCCACCTTAGCCTTTCTGCCTGCAACACATCCTTATCTTAACGCCTCCAAGGAACAACTGAAGTGTTCTTGGTAACAAATTCATCAAATCTCTTCTGCACAATTGGGGGAAAACTGACTTTATGTGGGAGAATGAAGGAGTCGTTCTATTGGCAGACATTGAGAATACAGTGATAGTATAAATTCCTTACAAACTTTCTGTAAGAGCAACCCTCTGCAGCATTTTTTATGAAGTATTTTTCTTCCTTAGAGGGTCCCTAGGAATGGTGGGAAGAAGCTTCCTGGAGTGCCAGCGCTTTGCCAGGCTTACGCTCTCCTCAGGAAAAGCCTCAGCTGTGCTTCTGAGCAGCTTCTGCAATAGACACACCACTTCTCCTTCCAGAGCACAGGCTGCTTGTTCCATATATAAAACTAAAACTGTGTGTGTTTCACAAAATTTTCCTTCTGAACTAGTTACTTTCAAGAAAGGAGGGAGTTGCTGTTGGCTGTTTCTGTCCTCCAGGGTAGAATGCGTCAGGTTTTTCCCACATCTCCAGCTACCAAACTTGTTCTCTTTTCTCCTTCGCCATGACCACAAGACCATCTCACCTGCAGTTCATTTCAGGAAACCTAGCGCTATAGCCCAAACTAGCTGGGAGGATCTGACCAGGGAGAAACAAACATAACCTGTTGTGTTGATAGGTAGCGCCTTGGCCATTTCTGATGTCTGGGAATTGCTGGCCATAGGGGAGAGATGGACTGTACAGAATAAGCCAAAGCAACACAGGGCTCCTAGTGTTTGGTTTTCAGCATGATGGTATAAATTTGTTTCCCCAAGGCCAGGGATTTAGCTCAGTGGTTCCGGCGCCTGTCTTGCAAGCGTTAGGACCTGGGTTCGATCCCCCAGTAACCATATACAATACTGGGCGTGGAGACTCACGCCCCATAACAAGCAGTACCACATACCACAGTGCCAAGCGTGGTGGCTCACGCCTGTAATCCCAGCACTTGGGAGGCAGAGGCAGAGGCAGGAGGATTGCTTTAATGTGAGTTTGAGGCTGAGCTCAGGGCCAGCCTGAACTCCAGTGCGAAACCTTGTCTCAAAAAAAAAAAACAGGGGCCGGGGATATAGCTCAGTGGTTCTGGCGCCTGTCTTGCAAGCGCAAGGACCCGGGTTCAATCCCCGGTAACCACATAACAATACTGGGTGTGGAGACTCACCCCAGCGGCAATCAGTACCACATACCACAGTGCCGGGCGTGGTGGTTCACGCCTGTAATCCCAGCACTCGGGAGGCAGAGGCAGGAGGATTGCTGTGATGTGAGTTTGAGGCTGAGCTCAGGGCCAGCCTGAACCACAAAGCGAGACTCTGTCTCAAAAAACCTTAAAAAAAAAAAAAAAAAAAATTTGTTTCCCCAAAGAAGGAAAAGGTTTTAGGGTAAGAGTCCTGTATATATGTTTTCAAACTACTGGATATATTTGGGGTGGATATTGTTAAAGCTTTTTTTTCTTTCTCCCCTGAGCCAGGAATTGAACTAAGGACCTTGTGCATGCTGAGTAAGTGCTGTACCATTGAGCTACACTGCCAGCTCTGTTAAAGCTTTGTAAAACCTTGATTGATTGATTCTTTCTTTATTTGGTGTGTTTAAAAGAGGAAGTGTTACAACTTCTGACCTTCTGTCTCCTCTGATCAGGGAAAGTGGCAGACAGCTGGGAATGATGGCAAATGCCTTTAATCTCAGAACTCGGGGGGCTGAGACAGGTGAATTGCCATGAGTTCAAAGCCAGCTTGGGCAACATAGCAAGACCTCGTCTAAAAAAAAAGTTAACAGTCTGACAGAAAAACTTTTGGCCTAGGAGTAGGGAAATTTGATTTCTCAGACTCAAAATCCCTTATAGCAAAATCATTGCATAATGATTTAAAACATATCCTCACACTTGTGTTATTTGATGATGTTAGGATGATAAACTATTCCATTTTACAAGCTGATGTAAAAATTCAGGTAAATTTGCTTTGTATTTTCTAAGCTATAAAGTAAACATAATTCCTGTTTCATAATTTTTTTTTTTTTGATTGAATTCTGTACTTTGTGCTTGCCAGGCAGGCGCTGTGCTGCTGAACTAAATCCCTGGCCCTAAAACAAAAATTTTTTAAATATAAAGCTCTTGGGTCTTTCTTCCTCAGTTAAGTAAAGCAAATACTTACGTCTCTGAATTGTTGAAAGGCTTAAGTGAAGTCACAAATGTAAGAATACCTTGTTGAATGCCTCCCGTTGAGTAGTCTCTCAAAAGATGTTTGCCAGGGCCGGGGATATAGCTCAATGGTTCCGGCGCCTCTCTTGCAAGTGCAAGGGCCCGGTTCGATCCCCCAGTAACCACATAACAGTAGTGGGCGTGGAGACTCACCCCAGCAGCAACCAGTACCACATACCACAGTGCCGGGCGTGGTGGCTCACACCTGTAATCCCAGCACTCGGGAGGCAGAGGCAGGAGGATTGCTGTGATGTGACTTTGAGGCTGAGCTCAGGGCCAGCCTGAACTACAAAGCAAGACCCTGTCTCAAAAAAAAAAGATATTTGCCAAACCTCGGTTGCAGAGATATTGAAAATCAAGTGGGGCAATTACTGTGAACTTCCAAGGAAAAATAAAAGCACAGTTTAAATTCAACCTAAAGCTGGGCGTGGTGGTGCATGCCTGTAATCCCAGCATGCCCAGAAGTGGAAGCAGGAGGATCACAAGTTCAAGCCTACCGTAAGCAGTTTAGAAGCTTTAGTAAGACTCTTTCTTAAAATGAAAAATAAAATGTGGACCAGGGTACAGCTTAGTACAAAGGCTCTGGGTTTAATCCCCAGTATCGAGGGTGGTGGGGGAAGCAACATAATTGTTCATAGCAGTCAGGGAGTGTAGGAGTGGATGACAGAGAAAGAGGCAGTTGTTGCTGGCCTGAATGTCAAGGGGCCTTCTTGCCTAGTACAAGTAGGGAAGCAGTAAAGGTGGACACTGACTAGAGGAACAGGCGGAAGAGAGTTGCTCGGATTTATCTAGTTACTTTTCTGTAGATTCCAGCCTAAAGAAAGCTGCTGCTGCTGCTGGGGCCCAAAGCTTAAAAGAGTCTAACCTGATGTGCAGTAGCCACCCCTTCCACATCTGAATTTTTACTTTCTTTGGTTTTTGTTACCACCAGTCAACTGCAATCAAAATACTAAGTGGGGAATTCCACAATAAACAACTTGTAAGGCTTAGATTGCATACCAGGTGAGTAGCATGATGAAATCTTGCATTGTCTTACCTAGAATGTGAGTTATCTTAGTGTATCCACGTTGTATATGCTACTCACCCATTAGTCACTAAGTAGCAATCTCATTTATCAAATTGATTGTCTTATCATAGTGCTTGTGTTCAAGTAGCTTATTTTACTTAATAGCAAGAGTAGTAGTGTTAAGATTTTATTACAGAATATTGTAACATCCTATTTTATTATTATTGTAAGCCTATCATGCCTAATTTATAAATTAAACTTTATCAGTGTATGTATGCATAGGAAAAAACTTAGTTATATGTCATATTTGATATTTTCTGGGTCTCAGACATCCAGTGGGTCTTAAAACATAACCCCCTAAGGATATGGTGGGGGTGGGACTCCTGACTTTGTAGAATGTGAGGAAATGACATTGATACTCTTAAAGGGAGAAAGAGGAGTGACACGAAGGAATAATTATATGCAAGAATTTCATAAAGCTGGTCTAATTGCCAGTTTAAATTGTTTCATCAGACATATTCTGTTTGCTGTGTTGAGGCTCTTGGTTGTGTATGCTCTGTGCCTGCTGCACCTCTGGAGTTTGCTTCCTACTAGGAGCAACTTCACCTCAAGCAGCTGAAGCGTGCTGGGCTTTGGTGTCATACCTCGTCTAAGTTACACCCTAACCTAGGGCCCTATGTTAGGGTAGCGCCTGTGCTAGCTGGCCCCATCCTTGCACCTTTTGAGCCACTTGTCTTGGGCTTTGTTAATAGTCTGTTTTTATGCTCTAGGCTCCCAGAACCCTGGCCGAAGCTCACCACCCCCTGGCTATGTACCTGAGCGGCAGCAGCACATTGCCCGGCAGGGATCCTACACCAGCATCAACAGTGAGGGAGAATTCATCCCTGAGACCAGTGAACAATGCGTGAGTATGGGGCCATGGAGTGTGGACAGTCTGTGTTAGACCAAGATGATGCCAGGGATTCTCCGTGGGCACAATGTAGACTTGAGAGATTAAAACTTTAATCAGTAGCTCTTCTATAAACCAGGCCTATCCAGATATGGAATATTCCTTTCTATGGGCAAATACTAATTCCTGCTAGAGATGGGATCCAAGGAACCTAGCCTCCTTGCTGTTGGGTAAGTACTTGACAGTTTCCCTCCTAAGGTTCCTCTCCAGCCTTCCTGCAGAATTACTCTGCTATTCATGTTCTTTCTTATAACTGTCTTTCTTCATTTTGACAAGATTTTATGAATGACCAGTGCTAAACTAACAGATTGTGTTTTTTATTGGCTACATTCTAGTTTTGCTATTTCTTGGGGAGAGGTATCCAAATTACACTGTAGGGTTGATTAGCGTGACCATCTATGCTGATAGGCAGCTGTTATTAATTATCTGTTGTTACATGACCAGTCATCAGCGCTCTGGTCTTAAGCAGTGGAATAATTTATGCCTTTGTTACCTTGGGTCAGGTGTCTCGACATGGTTTAGCCAGGTCCCCTGCTTAGGGTCACTGAGGGCTGCAGTTGAGGTGCTCCCAGGCTGCATTCCTTCTCTCCCCAGCATGTGGTTGTTGACAGAATTCAGCTCCTTGTGATCATAGGGTTATGGTCTCTGTTGTTTCACTAAATGCCACTCAGGGCCCCTCTGCGTGTCCTATAGGCTACCTACAGTTTTTTGCTATGGCTCCCTCTCACAGTGTGGTGGCTTATTCAAAGCCTCCCTGAGAATCTCTTGCTCCAGTTTGCAAAGATGGGGGTCTTGTATAACTTAATATAATCATGGGGTGAACATCTGATCTCCTTGCCTAGTCTGTTGCCAGAAGTCAGAGGTGCCACGTGGATTCAAGGGGAGGAAGATGAGTCACAGTGACTCTTTGGTCCATTGTAGTGGCACTGTAAGTGTATGTGTGTGTTTGTCTGTGTGTGTGTGTGTGTGTGTGTGTGTGTGTGTGTGTGTGTGTGTGTATTTTACTGTGATTGAACCCAGGGCTTTAGAGCTGAGTATGCCCCTGACCTTTTTTTTTAAGAAGGAATTTTATCAAATATCTAAGTTGCCCAACTGGGCCTTAAACTTGCATCTTCCTGCGTTAGCCTTCCAGGGTGCTGGGTTTACAGGTGTGGCTTTTAAACTAATAGTTTACCTGATAAAAATGGCAGTTTAAAGTGGGGTGTCGTGATGCTAAATTATAATCCAAGCACGTGGGAGGCTGAGGCAGGAAGATTGTTACAAGGCTAGCCTAGGCTACATAACGAGTTCAAGGTCAGCCTGAACCGCATAGCAAAACCATGTTTCAGGAATGAAAATTTTTTTTTTTTTTTGCGTAGGGAACTCAGGTCTGGCTTCATTCTGATCCTTTCAGTAAGTTTGCTCTGACTACCTTTGTAAATTGTAGATGTTGGTTTAAGAAGGGAAATGTTTTAAGGGAAAAATAGGAAACAAAGAAGCCAACACCACCATTCAGGGGATTTTACAAAACAATTGATTGTTTTAACTTTTCATTCATTATTCAAATTATATAGGCTGTGAGAAGCCCTGGGCACTCTTACTGTCATCTGTCTATATACCTGCCTTCCTGATAAACTCACATTTGCAGTCGTGACCTGGAGTGCCTTTAGCTTCATAGCCCTGTGGCATTTTTCTGACGGCCCTTTCTTTCTTTCACTGGGACCTCTGAACACCCATTGTTCTAAGGGTTTAGGCTGTGAAATCCTAGAGATTACAGAGGAACTGGGCTGCCTTTGGTCACTGTCCCTCTCCACGACTCTGTACCTTGGCCCCTTCTTTTTTTTTTTTTTTACTTTTTCTGCCTGGCCCTAGAAGACGAGAGGATTTGACTCTTAGTGAGGACAGACTTTTAGTAAGAGGCCAAGAATGGTGGAAGTTGGGGACTGCAGAGATCCACCTTCAGGCCCGACCTCTTTAGCTGAAGAGGAGTCCTCCTGGTAACAGGCAGTCAAAACAGATCTACTTCACAAGGCTCTAAACAACATTGTATATAATAAAAGAATATTCAATTGGGACTTTCTTAAAGAATGAAAGTAAAATAACTTTTTGTTTTTTATTTGACCAGATTGCATGTATTTGCTAAGTTTTAGAATGACAAAACATGATTCATGTTAATTTTGGCTTATTTTTTCTAACAGAAGTTGTGCTGGCACAGTGTAACTTCCTTCACTTCCGCTTTGACTTCTGCAGCATTATCGTAACAGGGTTATTTTTTGCAGAAGTATTCATTGGACTCAGCAGTTTTACTCAAGGCCTCTTGAACCTTCGGTATTTTCCTCCCTCATCACACCTGCTATGTTGTTACACTCATCCATTTTCTCTGTTCTGTTAACTAGTTCTTTCCCATATTGATTTTGTCCACCTGGAGGAATCTAGTATCTTAACAAATTTGCAATTAATTTGCCATGATTGGCAGATTTTTAAAAATGATATATGGCAATCCGATCCGAAGTATGTGATTATGAGTGGGGTGGATCTTAGTAAAGATATTTGAGTTAGAACTAATTTTGTGAAATTCTATCTTAGTGTATGTTCATAATTCTAATATTTTGCTTTCCTGCATAATGTTTAACTTCAGAACTCACATAACAAAACAGTT
This sequence comes from Petromus typicus, assembly GCA_004026965.1. Taxonomy (NCBI): domain Eukaryota; kingdom Metazoa; phylum Chordata; class Mammalia; order Rodentia; family Petromuridae; genus Petromus; species Petromus typicus. The sequence goes on along the minus strand of PVIR01005091.1, from coordinate 44,993 downwards.
AGCCCTCTAGCTGTAAAATAAAAATATTTGGAAAAAATTGTGTCTCATGTATAGGGTTTTTTTTCCCAAACTAATATTTCACAGCATTTACATTGTATTAATGTATTATAAATTAGGAATAATTTAGAGTATACAGGAGGATACACATGGGTAATATGCACATAAGATGCCACTTTACATGAGAGACTTGAGCACACAGTTTGAAATCTGCAGGGATCCTGGAGCCCATCACCATAGACCCTGGGGGGTGACTGTCCTCAGAAATTAAGACCCTAACTCCAGTCCCACTCTGTACAGACTAAATGAAGAGAAGCACCTTCGCTAGCAAAAAAGCTATTTTGAAGGCTTTTTGCTACTTCATTTTACCAAGGGCCAGAGAAATACTTTATATAGACACCTTTTACAGAGGTAAAAAAAGCATCAGAAAGGCATTAGAACCAGAAACTGAGGGATTTTTGTTCTGATACTAGCCAAGTATTAACTAATTTTGTGCCTTTAGATAGGCCTCCTATTACTTCGCAGCCTGCAGTGTTCATTTGTGAGATGAGGCAATACTTCTCTTTATAAATGATGAATTATCAAATGTAAACAGAAGCATTGAGGTCCACCCAGATTCGCTGGACGCCTCTGCAGGGTAGTACCATCTCCAGCGCCAGGCTCTAGCTTTGATGAGCCAGGAAAATGCCAACAAGAGAAACAGCGTCTCTGCTTTGCTCTCCTGGCAAAGCTCCTTGCAATGCCAGCCAAGCGTTTTTCTCCCTCCTGGAAACTTGCCTTCAAACGGCAGGGAAAAGAGTAACTTACTAACCATTTCCCCACTGCGTGAGAAGAGAAAGGACACTTTGATACTTTAACAGTAGGGACAGTATGCTGGCCCCACGCGGGTCCCAGGGCCTGGGTCTCCTGTCTTGGGTTTGTCTGGGACTGGTTTTATCATCTGACTTCCCTTGCAGATGCTGGATCCCCTGAGCAGTGCCGAGAATTCCTTGTCGGGAAGCTGCCAGTCCTTGGACAGGTCAGCAGACAGGTATGGGGCTGTGGGTGGTTGGGGCACTACTGCATAGGCATTTTAGGAACTGATATGGTGAGGAAGTAGACTTACTGAGTGCGTATCTCTGATCTCACCACATCCACAGGCCCAGGGTTCAGACATCAAGCTTCCTGGAAACGCTTTTTCTGAATTTCTCAAATATTGTGCATAACAAAATAAATATAACAGTAGTTTATAGGTAGACAGCGTGACACATGCTTGTAATCCCAAGACTCAGAAGGCTGAGACAGGAGGATTGTCACAAGTTTGAGGATATCCTGAGCTATGCAGTGAGACTATGCCTTAAAAAAACTTTTTTAAGGGCCAGGGAGTTAGCTCAGTGGTTCCGGCACCTGTCTTGCAAGCACAAGGACCCGGGTTCGATCCCTGGTAACCACATACCATACTGGGCATGGAGACTCATGCCCAGCAGCAACCAGTACCACAACTAGTACCAGTGCCGGGCGTGGTGGCTCATGCCTGTAATCCCAGCATTCGGGAGGCAGAGGCAGGAGGATTGCTGTGATGTGAGCTTGAAGCTGAGCTCAGGGCCAGCCTGAATTACAAAGCGAGACCCTGTCTCAAAAAAAAATTTTTTTTTAAAGTTTATACACTAGTTTATTAAGTACTTTCTGTGTTCAAACTGTTTTACATATTTTGACTTCTACATAATATATGCTGTTCTTGTACTTTTTTTGGCCTCTTTGCTGAACTAAGAAGCAATGTACTGTTGAAGTTTGAGAGGAGAAACTGAATTTTCATTCATATTCATTGTTTTTCTTCAAGTATTTCTGGTCAAATAAGAAAGAGATATAAAAATAAGGAACTAAAATATCTAGACTGCTTGGTATACCACATACTACTTTCTTAGTAATAAACGCTGTTCTTTTTTTTGGTTGGCTTGGTGTTTTTGAGACAGGGTCTCACTATGTATTTCAGACTGGCCTTGAACTCACTACATAGCTCAGACTGAACTTGAACTCGCAGTGATCCTCCTGTCTCAGTCTTCCAAGTTCTGGGATTACAGGCATGCACACCTTGCCATAAATCCTGTTCTTAACGCCCTGTAAGGGAATAAGTGCTGTGACAGCTCTGGGGGCAGGGCTCCCTTGCCCTGGTCTTGTTATTATCATCTCTGGGCAAGCTTAGGATGGTCAGAGGATAGGCAGCAGGTTTGGGGTCAGTATTTTTTTTTAAATTTGTGTTAACTGATCACTCATGTGGATACTGATCTTGTGACTGCGGCCAGATTTGTACAGACTAACGGTCTGATAAGCATGGTCTTCCCCTAGATAGCATAGTTATAGTTACTTGTCAGGCTTGCTTTCCAGCTGAGGGGAAAGGCACCAGTACAAGTGTGAGGAGTTGCTGCCCCAAGCGGAGGCCTCTGCCAAGACAGAGATGACTCTGGTTTAGGACTGTCTCCTGAACTTTGGGGTGGGAGGAAGGACAGGCCTGGAAGCTGGGCAGTAAGGAACAGCTCAAGTCCCTGCCCCAAGAGTTTCTGACCTGCAGCACCCTCAGAGGCCTGACTTGGATGTCAGGGCAAGGCCCTTTAGGTGGCTGCTGGAAAGATAGGTAAGTTCACCCACTTCCTTAGCCTTGCATGTTGCCTCTGTCCCTTCGGGTGCTTTTCTTCCTTCTCCTGGAGACTGGCTTTTCTGAGGTCCAGCTTGACCTGCACTCAGGGCTCTCATCCTACCATTTGGATACTGGAAAAGGGCAGATCTGAAGCCAGGTGGACCTAGATCCAGTCCCAGCTCCAGCAGACAAGTCTCTTAACTCTGAGTTCCTCAGTTTCCCCATCCCTGAAATGGGCAGAAAGATGCCTTATATTGCACCAAGAACACAGACTCTGGATTGAAGCTTCACTCACCTGCTTCCTGCCTGAATCAGAAGGCAGATAAACAGGAATGCTCAGACCTGACCTATAGGATACCTGCGCGGCAGATGTCCAGTAATTGGCATCCGATATGTTTGTGTTTCCTTCTCAGTGTTGTGAGGATTAGATGAGAAAATATATAAAACAAATATGAAAGCAGCAGTTTGTAAGCTACAATGTTGTTATCGTTACCGCTGCCTGGGCCAGGAATTTCTTGCAGCTCTTCACCTGGTAGAAAGGTGGGAAGAAAGGCCAAGAAGAAAAGAGGGTGCCCCACCAGGGTAGAGTTCAGTAGGAGGAGCCTGATTACGAGTCAGGGTCCTGTCAGACTGGGCCTCTGACTAATGAAAGGAAAGGAGAAAACAGGAGACCAGGTCTAGGAAGGGCTCCTTTCTCTTCCTTTGCTTCTCACCTGTGCCTATGGGAGACAGCGCACAGGGGAGACAGACCACCATGTGCTCTGCCTCCTTTTCTGCCTTCAGGGCTGCTTTGGAAATGCACTGAAGTTTATTTATTTTTATTTATTGTGATTCCTTACTGTTCTTTTCCAGTCCATCCTTCCGGAAATCGCGAATGTCCAGAGCCCAGAGCTTCCCAGACAATAGACAGGAGTACTCCGGTGAGTTCAGGAACCCGGGTTGCCCCAGCAGGATGTCTGGGTGGGGCCAGAGATGGTTCTGAGCTGGGAAGCCTGGACTGTACCGGAATTCTCCTAGGCCTGCTGCTGTAGGGTCTCAGGTGCCCTGGGGCTTATGTGGGTCACTCAAGGATCTTCCTAGAGGCCAGTGATTCCCCTGTCTCATTCAGATCGAGAAACCCAGCTCTATGACAAAGGGGTAAAAGGTGGAACCTATCCCCGGCGCTATCATGTGTCTGTGCACCATAAGGACTACAACGATGGTGAGTGTGTCTCTTTGCTGCCCCCTGCTGGCTTCCTTGGGAAAGACCATGCTTAGAGTTGTGCCATGGTAAACAAGGGAACAGGGAGCCGAGCCTGCATTCTCCATTCCTGAGGTATTGTGCCCAGACCTGAGGGGAGCGAGACACAAGACTAACCAGATAGTGAGGATGGTATTTGTAGACCAGGTGCTTCCACTCTGTCTGTGTCTGTAGTATGCTCTGTGGTAGCACCTCTCCAAAGCCTTCTGCTGCGGCTGCGGAGTGACTAGAGCTTTGGGGTGGATGCTCCAGACAGCAGGCATGAGGCAGGCGGGAGGGCACAGGACAGAGCAGTGCTGCTGCTCTAAATCTGTACATTCAGTCTTACAGCCCTGCGTCTGACTTGCACTACTCTGCTCTTCCACCTTTTCAGGCAGAAGGACATTCCCCCGAATACGACGTCACCAAGGCAACCTCTTCACTCTGGTTCCCTCCAGCCGCTCCCTAAGCACAAATGGCGAGAACTTGGGTCTGGCTGTACAGTACCTGGACCCCCGAGGGCGCCTGCGCAGTGCAGACAGCGAGAACACTCTTTCTGTTCAGGAGAGGAGCGTGCCAACCAAGTGTGAGGAGTGCCCCTGGCTAGGAAGAGGTTGCTGAGGGTTCTCAGAGAAGCTGCAGGGGCAGAAGGAGAGTCAGGCCTCCCGGCGATCAGGCCTAGCAGTCTGCCCTCTGGGCCCCTCCTTATTGAGCGCCTCAGAGGGGACCTCGTGCCTGGCCCCCTGCTGTGGGCTCCTGTCCAGCTGAAGAGCATCCCTTCAATTCCTGCCATACTGTTTAGGAGCTTTGGAAGCAAGTATGTGGTCACTGAGGGAGAGCACTTTACTGTGACCTTAGCTGTCCTCTGCTTGCCGGGATCCTGACCTCGGGTCTGGTGGGTGGAGACACTGGACTGAGGGAGTTGGTAGTGCTGGGTGGGGAGGCCTGAGCCGAAGGCAGCCATGACCGAGCATTGGAGAATGAGCAGGGTCTGTGGCAAATGTGCACATCGTAACACCGTTTCTGCTGTTTTCCTGTAGCTCCTAGTGCCCCCATCAATTGGCGCCGGGGTAAACTCCTGGGGCAGGGTGCTTTCGGCAGGGTCTATTTGTGCTATGATGTGGACACAGGACGTGAACTTGCTTCCAAGCAGGTCCAGTTTGACCCGGACAGTCCTGAGACAAGCAAGGTACTCCCTTCTCCATGCTCTGGCCTCTATTTCTCCCTGTCCAGTGAAAATGCCTGTCTTGTTATTGCACGGATGAATTGCTCAAGGTGCCACAACTTGCCCTCCCATCACTCTTCTCCCTTGCCATCCACTCTTGCCATTAAGCACCTGGGTGAGGAACTGAGTCCATACCAAAGTCCCAAGCAACCCAAATTGAGAGGTGATGACTAGTGTGCTCCCTGCCTTGACTCCCCAAACAGACACTTCTCTCCACCTTTTAATCCCAGGAAGGAACTGCGGGGTTCATTTGTTTGGCCCAATTCTAAAGGAGGAGTATGGCCTATATCTCACTTGAGTACATTATCATTGGCCGTTTCCTTAACTAAGCCTCCACAGCCCCACCCCCCACCCTCCGTCTGCCTCCCTTTGGGCCTGGAAATGCCACATCTGAGGGTTACCCAGTGTTGTGGCTGAGGGCCAGACAATTGAGAAGTCCCCCTTTATCCAGCTGAAGTTCCTGAGGCAGACCCTTGTGAGGTGTAGATTAGAGCAAGCCGAGCTGGCCCCAGCCCCCTGATGACCACCAGCCCCTCCGTAGGAGGTGAGCGCTCTGGAGTGTGAGATCCAGTTGCTGAAGAACCTGCAACATGAACGAATAGTGCAGTACTACGGCTGCCTGAGGGACCGTGCCGAGAAGACTCTGACCATCTTCATGGAGTACATGCCAGGGGTATGTGCTCCTGGAATGCATGCACAAAAGAGGGCCTGACCTGGGACTGAGGGCTGCGAGGAGAGTTGCCTTTGAGCCAGGTGTGACCCCTGCGGCTCCAGACCTCGGGGCGGGGGCAGGTGGGCCAACAGCAGGACTCGGGTCAGGCGCGCCCTGTGTGCGGCTGCAGTGAGGGTGTGAGGTGAGAACCGTCCCGCTGTGGCATGGCTGTCCTCTGTCCAGTAAGCGCAGCGTTCACCTGGAGTGAGGCCCTTTCTCCTAGATGTGCATCCTGCAGTGTTCATGGGAAAGACCAGTCCTGCTTTTTGTCCCCAAGCTGTCCAGCAGCTCCTAGCAAAGTGTCTTCCACACTGAATCACTGCTTTCCTGCAGTCCAGGGGCTAGAAGTAGCCTTGCCTCCTCCTGTAGCCACCCCCTAGGAGGACTCCCTCTGACCCCTCTTGTGGCTGGTAGGGCTCAGTGAAAGACCAGTTGAAGGCCTACGGAGCTCTGACGGAGAGTGTGACCCGCAAGTACACCCGGCAGATCCTGGAGGGCATGTCTTACCTGCACAGCAACATGATTGTTCACCGGGACATCAAGGGTGAGCAGGGCGGGCTGTGTGGAGTCCTTAAGACTTGGGTCCAAGGATACCATTTAGTGACTAGGTGGCCAGTCAACCATTCCAAACTTTCTGGAAAGGACTCCAGGTTCTTCCTCACTTGGGGGTTGGTGTGTGATTGTCTGCGCAGTTTGGGAAAGTACTTCTAGTGCTGTGCAAATGTTGGCCATGGAGATGATCACCTTCTCCTGTGGGGTGAGGGCTCCCTCCCGGTGTGCAGCTCCTGTCTGTCTCCATGCTGACCCTGGCCCTCCCAGCAGCTCTCAGTGACTTGGAGGGAAGACGCTAGAAATACGAGTGTCTCAGTGATCATCTCTGCTCTTCATGCCTTAGGAGCCAACATCCTCCGAGATTCTGCTGGGAATGTGAAGCTAGGCGACTTCGGAGCCAGCAAACGCCTGCAGACCATCTGCATGTCAGGCACAGGCATGCGCTCGGTCACTGGCACGCCCTACTGGATGAGCCCCGAGGTGATCAGCGGCGAGGGCTATGGAAGGAAGGCAGATGTGTGGTGAGCATTAGGACGTGCCGGGGGCCCTTCGTCTTGCTTGAGCAGAGTAGCTCCCAGTGGGAAATTACCTGGGTATTGTAGGAGAGCTGTGGAGCAGGGTGTTTAGGCTCCATGTATGCAGGAGTGGTGCAAGCTGTGGCAGGTAAGACAACTCAAACAGCAAACTGTTAGTGCTGAGGACCTAGGCTGTGGACAGTAATCTCATGTTTGCTGAATCCCATAGGAAGAGGATCTGCTCTGAAGGCTTAGCTTCATCTCTACACAAGAGCAGACTTCTTGTAGCACTCAGATGGCTTGCACTGGCTCTAACTTCATGTCCTTCTTAGAAAGGACTTAGAAGTTGTGCAAACGTCTCTCCTTGGCAAGTTGTTGTGGCAGGCCGAGCAGTGGTCCACCAAATATGTCCATGTCCAGATCCCTGGAAGCTGTACATGTTCCTTATACTGTATGCAGCAGTGTCTTTGCAGCTGTGACAGGACACCAAGGTGGGCAGGCTTTCCTGGAGTATTTGGGCAGGCCAGTGTAATCCTTGATGAAAAGGAAGCAGGAGGGTGCACTTGGGGGTGCAGGGAACAGGAGGTCAGGGTGGGCAGTGGGACATGTGACAAGTCTGGAGCAAGGCATGTGGGGCTAAGGGACATCTCATGCTAGAGCATGTGCTTACCGTGTGCAAGGGCCTGGGTCCAAGCCTCAGCATGAGGACAGGGAAGGGAGGGAGAAGAAAGGAGGGGCAGGGGAGGGAAGCTCAGAGCTTCCACAAGGCGCTTGGTGTGAGCTACAGAAGGCATCTCTTCACAACAGTGGGTGCACAGCCAGGGCCTTGCTGATACCTTAACTTTAGCCCAAGGAGACTGATTTTTTTTTTTTTAATTTTTTTTTTTAGGTTTTTTGAGACAGGGTCTTGCCTTGTGGTTCAGGCTGGCCCTCAGCTCAGCCTCAAACTCACATCACAATCCTCCTGCCTCTGCCTCCCGAGTGCTGGGATTACAGGCGTGAGCCACCACGCCCGGCACTGTGGTATGTGGTACTGGTTGCTGCTGGGTGTGGGTCTCCACACCCAGTATTGTTA
>PVIR01005091.1:24476-36984 GCA_004026965.1 Petromus typicus | reverse complement strand
GACAGGCGCCGGAACCACTGAGCTAACTCCCCGGCCCCCAAGGAGACTGATTTTTGACTGCTGACCTCCAGTGACCTTGAAGGCACGCACGCACACACACACACACACACACACACACACACACACACCATGCTAGGGATAGAACCAGAGGTCTCATACATGATAAAACAGTTATTCTGAGCTGAGTTTGGTGGCGTATACTTGTAATCCCAGCACTCGGGTAGCAGAGGCAGGAGGACTGCTGTGGGTCCAAGGCCAGCCTGGGCTACATAGTGAGTGAGTGCAGGACCAGCCTGAACTACAAAGCGAGACCCTGTCTCAAAAAAACTTGGGAAAAAAAAAAAAGACAGTTGTTCTGCCTCTGAGTTGTACTCTTGGCACTCTTTCCTTAGGGGTTTAGTACTCCTTTTTCCCAGTCTGAAGAAGTCCCAGGATGCTAGGGATAGTGATGCTTGCCTGTAATTCTGGCACTCTGGGAGCCTAAAGCAGGAAGACCACAAGTTTGAGCCCAGCCTGGGTTACTTAGTGACATAGTGAGAAGACCAAAGATATAACTCAGTAAAAAGCTCTTGAATTCAGTGCACAGTACTGCAGAAAGGAAAAACGAAAAGTTTCCTGGTGGGTGACAGGGTATAGGCTTGTCCTGTATGTGGACTCTGAAGGCTTAGAGTGCTTTGAAGCCTTTTCTTGTCTTGGAGAATCCAGGGATATCACCCGCCAGCTTGGCCCGTGTTGTGCCTTGGTGTGAGCTGCAGAAGACATCTCTTCACAACAGTGGGTGCACAGCCAGGGCCTGGAGCTGTCTGAGGGGTGACATGGGGCGCTTTCTCTCTCTCCAGGAGCTTGGGCTGCACTGTGGTGGAGATGCTGACAGAGAAACCACCATGGGCAGAGTACGAAGCAATGGCCGCCATTTTCAAGATTGCCACCCAGCCCACCAACCCTCAGCTGCCTTCCCACATCTCTGAACATGGCCGGGACTTCCTGAGACGCATTTTTGTGGAGGCTCATCAGAGACCTTCAGCTGAGGAGCTGCTCACACACCACTTTGCACAGCTCGTGTACTGAGCTCCCGAGGCCACGCTGCCGCTGGCCTCCCCTGCTGCATGGGCACGGGGCTGCTGCTCTCTCCCCAGGGTGTGGACCATGGCGCTGCAGCCCGGCCAGCATTGTCTGTGCCCCTTCTGCCAGTGGAGCTCAGAGCCTGACAGGATACCTGCAGCCTCAAAGACTGGGAGATCCCAGCCTGCCAGACCTAAGATCTCTAGCTTCCTGAGTGCAGCGTGGAGGGCGAGGGCTGGAACAGTGTGCGCAGCGGCCAAGGGCCCCATGGGATGTGTCCTGACACTGCAGTCCACACTGAAGCCCAAAGGTCTAGGGTGCGGGACTGCTCATGGGTTTGAATAGTGTTATTTTCCTTCAGAGTGTTATTGTTTCTCCTCCCAGTGTCTGTAGACTTCCAGTGTCTGGGCTGGAGGAGTCCACTCAAGCCTAAGGTAAAGCATCTCCAGCCAGTGGAAGGCGGAGGCCCAGGCCACCCTCTCCATAGAGCCCCTAGGTCAGCTTTGCCAGTCCTTGTTCTTTACCAAAGATGAAGCAAATGTCATGCTGCCTTATTCAGGGAAGGAGGAACCTGTCCTGCCTGCCCCCGTGACCCTGCACCCTCAGGCAGGGGCCTGAGATGTGGAACTGCCCTCAGTGAGCAGGGAGACCCGGTTCTGTCAATGCAATTGCCTCTGTTTTACAAGATGGAGTCACTCTTATGCTGTACCAGTTTCTCAGCTGGAGACTTGTGTGGCCTCTGGGCTCCAAGTGCCCCTGTGTGGGCATAGGCCTTGGCTTTCATTGGAAAGAGCTTATTGCGGTGGCCATCGTGTGCCTGGCCTGATGCTCATTCCCCTGCTAGAGCCAAGGAGGTAGACAACTCAAGTGAGGGATGCTCTATGCCTGCCTGGGCCATTCAGGAGAGCCCTGGCAGTTGTCTTAGGCTGTGAGTCATGACCCTGCCAGGCAAGAGCCCACGTGCTGCCACCAGCTGTGTCCAGGACCACCAGCGCTCTTCTTCCGTAGCCCACCTTGCCCATTCCAGTGAGGTCTCAGCCTCTTTCCCTTCTTGCTCCTCCTGTGTGGGAGGAGTGGCAACAGTGGTTGGGGAAACAGTATCTCCAAACAGCTTAGAGTTGGCCATATTTACCTCAGCCCGGGCGCTGGTCCTTTCTTCCGGCCCCTCCCCCCAAAATGTGCCTATTGCTAGAGCTCCTCCCTCCTAGTGCCCAGTTTCCTTGGGAGTTGTCATTACGGGGGGGGGGGGGGAGCCAATGCCCAGGAATGGGCATCTCCAGGAAGCTGGGGATTAGTGCCAGGCAGCTCATTGCCAGCCATGCCCACTTCCCCACGGGCACAGAACAAGCCAAAGCCTTCGTTGTAATGTTGACGATGCACTTTTATGAATGTAGTTTCTATCGCTGTTTTTAGCCTTTTCACATCATGTAATGTGAGGCCTTGTACTTGTTAATTTATATCTCAGATCATATTTGATGGTTTTTATATATATCAATTGTAGACTGTTACAGGTGATGGACGCTTCAAGAGAGAAGAGAAAATGAAAGCAGCTGGTTTTGCAGAAATGTGTGCTGCATGGTGCCAGTCGGGCCTGGGCCCCTTTATTACATCCCTTTTCTTCAGGGGGCTCTGTCGGGCCCCTTCCACTGGCCACTGCCCTTCACAGCCAGTGAGCACATGCTCCTGCCTCCGCCTGGCCCTTGCCCGGGTGGGGACCAGCCCATCATCTCGACCAAAGCTGCCAAGCAGCAGCTCAGCCTCTCTACGACCCCATCCTACTCGCTGCAGCCCTCCCTGGCCACTCCTTGTCCCTGGTACCCCATACCCCACCCCATGTGGAAACAGCGTGGTGTCGCTGACAGATGAGACGACTGTCCTAGGTTCGGGCTCTCATAGAGCCTCACCCCAGGGTCTTACCTCACAGTGAATGTTTTAAAAATGAATTTAAAAACAAGCCAACAACTCCTGAACTCCAAGAAACCAAAAATGACCCTGATTTTGTGCCAAAAACTGTGGACATGCTGGCTTAGCATCCTCAGGACCAAGCTGCCGCTTAATTTATTATTATTTTTACTAACTAATCCAGATAAAAAGTCATGGGGCTCTAGGATGGTCTGGGCCCAAAGATTCTTAAAGGCAGTTTGCTAGCAGCCCTGTGGTGGGAAAGGGTTATGCCACCACCATTTTCTTATGATTGCATGGGGTGTCTTGCCTCGGCCAACCCTCCAAGAAGGGCCAGGCCGGGTCAGTGCACACGCTGCCACCCCCCTGCCCCTCCAGCTCTGTGTCTGTACTGAATTGTGGATTGTGCAGAAGAACCTGCAGCCATAGTTATTTGACTATATCTTGACTGAGGGCTTGCAGTGCAAAGCCAGGCCAGTGTCACGCATTACTTTCAATAAAAGGGATCATTTATACTAGAGGGATCCTGTGGCCATGCTTTTGGTTGGAGGGTAGATTCCTGGGAGGGGCTGGTTATGCTGCCAAGCAACAAGCTCCCCCCCCCCCCAGTAGGAGAACCTGACTCCAAAGAGAAGGCCCTGGAATTGGTCAGGTGCCACTGTCAGCCCACAGTACTTAGCCCTTTCTTTCCTTTCCCTCGTTATCTGGGCTCCTTTACCCCAGGTGACGCTGTTGATGCTTCCGACCTGGATGTCACCAGTGCCTGGGTTCCTGGGATTTGTGGCACTTAGTAAGGTCTTACAGTGCAGAGGTCAGAAGCCACCTCTCCAGCATGTCCCCACCCCATCTCTTGCTGTTGAACTCCAGGGAGGGACTCCCTTGATCCTCTTGTAGACCTCTTGGGTCTCCCTGAGGCTGAGCAGCTCTGCTGCTCCTGGGACCTGGGCCTCAGGTGCCCTCCCTGCTTCTTTAAGAAGCACTGCCTTGGCCGGGGATTTAGCTCAGTGGTTCTGGCACCTGCCTTGCAAGTGCAAGGGCCCAGGTTCAATCCCCAGTAAGCACATAAATGCTGGGCACGGTGACTCATGCCCACCAGCAATCAGTACCACACACAATGCCAGGCGTGGTGCTCATGTCTGTAATCCCAGCACTCAGGAGGCAGAGGCAGGAGGATTGCTGTGAGTTCCAGGCCTGCCGCTCACCAGGGCTCCATGGTGAGCTCAGGGCCAACCTGAACTACAAAGTGAGACCCTGTCTCAAAAAAATAGATAAAAAGACACCGCCTGCCGCCAGGGCTGGAGGCCATTTTCAAGGAGTTGTATAGGGAAGTAGCAGCTAATCCTCAAGGGATCTGTTCTTTCCACCAGCTCGTGTATCCCATGAGCACTTTCCTGGGAAAGCCAGAACAACTGTGTCTGCAGGACAGTCCAGACTTGTCCTGGGGAGGGTCCTCCAGACGTGCTTTGTGCTGTAAATTGCCATCACTTTGTGTGCTTGGGTTCTTAGGAGCAAGCACACAGCTTCTCCTTGGACAGTCCGACAGTAAGGTTAACCCCAGAATTTGAAAAGGCACCAAAAGGTGCAACAGTAAGGAGGAAAGGACACCTTCAGTGGCACCTACAGGTTTCCACAATTCTTTGCAGATCCCAGGGCACAAGGGTGTGGGGAGCTGGTCAGCTCAGACCAGCCAGAAAGGAGTCAGACAAGGTTCAAGGGTTCTGCAGCCTGGCCTGCCCTCTTCAGAACAAAACACGGGAGTCAGGGGGCCTGGATGTCAAAACTGAGGGCCCTGAGTCACTTACAGTTGCAGGGGTGGTGCCTGGTGAGGGAAGAGCACCCCCTTAAGTTGCCTCGTATTTCCTTGATCCCCACTGCTGCCCCCTCCCAGGCCAGTATTCTGGGCTCTGCCCTGCTTCCCTGCCACAAAGCCCCCCACCCCCACCCCCGCCCCCGTCAGGCCACATAATACAGAGTCAGGATCTATTTAAACGTGTTTAAAACAGTTGGTCACAACAGAGGGGCAGGAATAGGGAGAGGATGGAGCTTGGAAGCTGCCTACCCAGCAGGTCTCAGGCTCTCAGCCCAGCAGAAGCTTTTAACTTCCTGTTGCGAAGGGTCCCAAGCTGCCAAGGGGCAGGTCCTGCCTTGCCTTGCCACTTCCCCATCCCCTCCCCCGACCGCAGAGGTGGCGTCCGTGAGGCCCAGCAGGTGGCGCGCTCACTCTCCTTCCGGCCCCTGTAGCTCAGGACCAGGTTAAGGGCAGAGGTAGATGGGGAGACTTGGCTGCTGCATACAGCCCGGGTGGCAGTGAGGGCGCTTGGGACCCTGAGGGGGGCATGCTGACTCCTTGTTGGAGAAAAGGCACCTAGTTAGGGAAACTGGGCGTGGGGGCCTCTCGGGGCTGTGAGGTGGGGTGGGGTAGGCTGAAAGAAGCAGGAAACAGGGTGGTGGGCACACTCCAGTCTTGGCTCCCAAACCCCTCCACACTGAGAGGCAGGGAAGGAATCTCGGAGCAGAGCCCTGCACCTGGCACCTTCGCCCCTTCCCACCCTGCAGCCCGCCCCAACCTAGAATCGACCTCTTTCCCACCCTTCCTATGGCCCAGTTCCAGGTCCTCTGCAGAGGGCTCTGGAGGTCACGGGGGCTCAGGCTGTCTTGGTGCCAGGGTCCACCTCCTTGTGGGTCCACAGCTCCTTGTGCTGCTTCCGGCCGAACCCCTCATCGTAGTTGCCTTTGCTCTTAAACAGCTGCTGGAAATGGGGTTTGCAGTAAAACTCGCCGTGCAGAGCCGCGTAGCTGCCCAGGCTGTGGAAGTAGAACAACCAGGTCAGGCCGGGTCAGGGCTAAACGGCGGGCCCAGGCGACAGGGCAGGGTCGCACCTCAGCTTGGTGTGGCAGTGCTTGCAGCAGAAGCAAGAGTTGTGGAAAATGAGCTTGTCGGCCACCAGCCGCTCCATGGGGTACACAGTCTTCTGGCAGGCGGTGCAGGTCTCTTTCACCTGGGCCCGCAGGCTAAAGGACTGGAGGGGGGACACTCAGCCAGGGCCTGGTCAGCACCCACCCTTTCCTTGGCCCACACCCACCCTGAGGACCCTACCTTGGAGCGCTGCACAGTGCTGCTGCCACCGCCGCCTTTGGCTTCCTGAAGGAGAGGGACAGTGAGGGCAGGGTCACCTCAGGGCTGACCCTGCCCAGCTCCCAGGCTGCTCAAGAGGGGCAGAGGGCGGCAGACAAACAGACTGCCGCTCACCCTTCACCCTTGCCACTCAGATGGTCACCTACATGGGAGGGGGTGGTCTGGGCGGCTCCTGCAGCCTGGAACATGGCTCTTCGGAAGTGATGGAGGCCCCGGGCTGAGACGCGGCTGAGACGCGGCACCCGTTGGGTTCTGCAAGGGGAAGTCGTTCGGTGGGGCCCCACGAGCCCTTCCCCCAGCCTGCAGGGTGGGGGTGTTTACAGACCAGGGGCTGGGGGGCTGTGGTCGGGACTTTCCCTAAGTCATTTCCTGTTGCGCTTGGTTCTGCCATTTCCGCCCCTCACCCATCCCTTCGCCTGCCCGCCCCTAACGCTGCCCCCCAGGGGCAGGGTCCCTGAGTTGGAACCACGTGTAGAACAAAGTTGGCGGTGGACGCCGGTGGACAAGGGGCTCGGTGCAGCCGCTCTGTGCGCGCTGCGCGGAGACCCCTCCTGGGGTGAAGGGGTCAGTAGAGGGCGGGGCCGGGCACGGCCAGGCAAGAGCCCGTTGCCCCCGCTTGAACTGCGCCGTGCACTGCCCAGTGCCGGGCCCAGACGCGCAGCCCTGGACAGCGCTCGGGCTGGCCGCCTGCCCGCCCGATTGCTCTCTTGCCCGCGGGCCGCTCCTCAGCCACGAGGACCCGACCCCAGACCCAGGACCCAGGACCCCGCAGACCCGCCCGTAAAGGGCGGACGCGAGCCTCCGGGCCCCGGGCGAGAGCGACGCAAGGGCCCACAGGCCGTCGGTACCTCACAGGCGGCCGCGGCCCTCGCCCCCTCTCGGCACCCAGGTTCGCGCCCCAGATGCGGGCCCTCCCCCCGGCAGCCCGCAGGTCTCACCGGGCCCCGGCCTGGGCCGCCGGGCTGGGGTCAGTCTGCAGGGGCCGCCTCGGGTGCGAGGAGGGAGCGGGAGCGAGCGGTCCTCAGCGGCCACCGCCGCCGCCTTATCCCGGCGCCGCCCCCGCCGGCCCCCGCCCCGCGCCCGCCCATTGGCTCCGCCGCGCCCAGAGCCGCCTCCGGGGCCCCGCCGCCGCCGACCCCCCTCCGCGCTTTGTCTTTCCCTGGCTTGCCGTCCCCCGCCTTTGTCTGCCCCCCGCGCAGACCCCGCGCTCCCGGCCCGCTCTGGCCCTCCGGCCCTGTGCTCGCCGGCCGCTGGGGACTGTCTCGTCTGCCCTCTCCCTTGGTCCCGGGCGGCCTGAAGACAGCAGACAGGAGCCCCAGAGCCGGCACCCCGTCCCTCGGGCAGAGACAAGTTCAGGTTATGCCCACGCCGCCCCTGGAGCCAAGTCTAGGCCTTTGGCTGCCTCGGTTTCTCTTGTTAGCTTTGGTGGACTCAGGTCCCGGGGGCCGCGGTGCTGCCAGGTGCTGTGCGGGCCTTGAAGCCTGTGGGACCCCGCTGGCGCGAGCGGGACGCCAGCCGAAGCCCGGGCAGCTCTGACCCCTGCACCCCCACGGGCCACGAAGTCCTCCGGCCGCCAGGGGCCGCCCCACGCTACCGGGACCCTCTGAGGAAGATGGCAGCAGCACGCGGTCTCAGCAGGTCCTGCCGCGAGGCTGCGAAGTCCGGCCCAGGAGTCCAGCGGGACCTCCGCCTACTGGGTTTCTTGGCGCACAGGCTCTCAGGTTCCCTGTCCCAGTGCTTCTGTGGCCGGATTTGTGGGGCTGCCAACCCCACCCCTGCGGGATGCCGAGGGCACACCCTCGGGATTAGATTTGCTATCTTCCGGCACCCAAACCTCAGCCCACAGATGGGAGTCTAGGCCTGAAGCTCTGAAGAGCCTGGTTCCAGGGGGCAGAGACAGCTGCGCAGAGCTGTGCCTTGCCGCCCGACAGCCGCTCGGCGGGTCCCGGGGCGGGGGGTGCCGCTGTGAGAGGAGCCACCGTGGTGCTGGGCACACAGGGCAGCTCCCGGACAGGGTCCTCAGCCCCAGCAACTGGCTTCGCCCAGAGCGAGGCTGACGGCTGTTTGAGGAAGCACAGCTTCAGTGAACCGTTCCCACACTGTGGCAGGAATAGAACTGGTAGCTTCGGCGGGCCCACACATTCGTCAGGAACAGAAGGCTCCGCACCTCCTGCTGGCTGGGGAGCAGCAGGCAGCCCAGCCCCAAGTGTTTTCCTGGCTCGCTGTCTGCGTCCACACTGAGGTGTGTGTGTGTGTAGGTGTGTGTGTGTGTGTGTGTGTGTGTGTGTGTGTGTGTGTGTGTCTCTCTGTGTGTCTGTGTGTGTGTTCTTGTGTATCAGTGTTACTGAGGAAGAAACGCCCGTGTGTTTGTGTGTGTGTGTGTTACTGCGGGAGAAACGTCCATCCAGCCACGCGCGTGTGTGAGTGTGTTACTGAGAAATGGCCATCCAGCCGCCACGAAAGGACAGACCACTGACCACAGATCACTGCCGAGAGGCCTTGCCTCACCTAGGACCTTCTGTGGGCATAACTGCAAGTGGCTAACACACAATCAGCAGTGTTGGTGATGAGCTGAGTGCAAGGAAGAAGGCCGCTGGCAAAGAAAACACACCGAAAAAGTGGTGTGGTTAAGAAAAGGGAACTGGGCCAGGATTTAGCTGTGCCTTCCTTGCAAGCACCAGGTCCTGAGTTCAGTCCCTGGTCACACACACAGAAAAGGGAACTTTAAGGTAGTGTGGTGACACACCTGTAGTCCCAGTTCAGCCCAGGGGCTTCAGACCACCTGGGTAGCAGCAGCACTGAGACCTTGTCTGTAAATACATTAAAAAGAAAGAGTGGGAAAATGGCTAAAAAAAGATGTAACTGGCACTCTCATTTCTGCAGGTCTCCTATCCCTGCTCTACCGCGGTTTTCATTTCCTTCATCTCAGCCCCAGCAATGAAGAGATTTTAAAATTTTTAATCTTTAAACTAGTATTGACATTTCTGAGGAAATGGCAAGGCCATCTGATGGTTCCAAGTGGCCGAAGGGAAGAGGGAGGGGCACTTCCTTAAAATGACACTTCAGTCCACGTGCCAGGGCCAGAGCTGGTGCAGCCTCACCCTGCAGGGCGCACAGGCGGCCGTGGCTGTGCAAGCATAAAACTGCCGGCCAGTGATGGGAGCAGCCGCTCTGGCCCAAGATTACTTACTCTCCGGCTTCAGTACTGTGCTGGGGAGACTCCCCAAGTCTGGTTGCATGACAAACTTCACCCTTTTCTGCCAAAGTTGAGCATCTTCTGTCCTCGTGACCCAGAAGTGGTCCTGCAGAGTGGGTGCTCTTGGCACCCAGATCTTTTCACTTGCAAATTGTTCGATGGCCACAGGCAAAAATTAATACAGGCATTTTGAAATTTTAGGTAGTAAAGAGACTCTTACAAGTAAAAGAAACTTGCTGGGCATGGTGGTGCATCAGTAATTCTAGCACTCAGGTGACTGAGGCAAGAACATCACCATGAGTTCAGGAGCAGCCTAGGCTAATTAGTGCATTCACTGGCCTAAATTACAAAGTGGACCCTACCTCGAAAAAACTCAAAACAGTTGAAGTGAAAGCAGTCGCTGCTGTGCTCCCTTGGGCCCACTTGTGGGTGGCAGAACCAGGGCACAATGACATAGGTATAATCCCTTCTGGCCATCCTCGAAAACAAACACTAGGGGACAGGCCTGCAGTATCTGTATACACAAACACCCTGATGTCATTCCACAAGAGAATCTCTACACGCTTTAATTTGTTCCGACAAAGAAATTAACACAGCAGAAGGACTGAAGCTCTCAGGTGAGGCAAGGCATTATGGCCCTTGGAGGAAGCACCGAGACACATGGCAGGAGGTGTGAAGATGGATTCTTGGGAAAGAGATGAGCTGCACAGATGAGCTACAGGAAGTCCGAGGTGTCAGGGGCTCCGTAGTAGGAAAGCTGAGAATGGACTGCCCCAGCTTTAACCTGGTGTTAAGAAGAGAAAAATACCTTCTCTTCGATTACTAGTAAGAGGCCTGAGGGCAAGGGGCAAGGTTGCTTTGAACCTACCCCTTTCAAGACATGGGAACATCGGAAGAGAATGGAATTCAGCTAGTACGAGAGCGTCTGGCAGAAGAGGTGGCAGTTCCTTGGGTTGAGAAGTCAAACCCTGGGCCAGAACAGCACCTCTTCCTCTGAGGTCACCTCAGCCCCCTGCACCAAGATATCAGATCTCTGAAGCCTCCTGATCCTAGGAGTCCCTTGCATTTTAAAAGCCACAGAGCAGTGAAGACATCTCTCCAAGAATGTCCTTCCCATGAGCCAGCATCCAGTTCTGCTGCCATGTCCTTGCTATCCACTCGGCACGCGGGAGGTCGGGAATGTGCCAGCCCATGCCCAGGGCTGGAGAACACGCCTGGTCTGCAGGGCTCAGAACTCCCAGTCGTCTACCTCCAGTTCTTCCAGGTTTGTCACTAGGCCAAAGACTCCACTGTGATCTTGAGAATGGCTGCCCTCAAAATTGGTGATGGGGGTGACAGGACGAAGTAATTCAGGCAAAGCTTCTGAGGCACGTCGTTTGATCTGAGAGAGGACAGAGATTAAATAGTGGATCCAACTGAATAAACCATGGCCTGGTGACAGGCTGTTAGAGCTAAGAAAAGTAAGAGGAAGGAGTACCATTGTGGGGGCTTCACTTGTCCAACTCAAAAACAGAAGGGAAAAATACCTCAAGACCAATAGCAGCACAGCTAAGGGAACCACAGGCAGGTAGAACCAAAGGCAAGAAGAAATAAGGAGCCAAGGGAGACTGCTTTTGTACCTGTCTGAAGAAGGAGTGGCTCAGAAGGGCACTAGCACTTGGCCTGGAAAGAAAGAGGAAGAGAACCACATCACCCTGTGCCCCTCCTGCATCCTGCTAATTACTTGTCCCACCTCACTGATACTGTCCTCCTAGCCAACCCATAGCTGATGATCCCTCTTGCTGCAGAGCCCCACCTTTGTCCTGGGATCCCAGGACCTTACAGAGCCTTTGAGAGGATGTGCTCTCAAACCCTGGACCAATTCTGGAGCTTCCTCTGCTCTGACTGCTCCCCAGAGCCCAACCCTAGGCCAGCAGGATACCTTGCATCTGGGTTGCGCTGAAGGCACTGCTCCACAAAATGGTGGAAGTGTGGGGAGAAGGTTCGGTGGTAGGGGTGGGAAGGCGATTCACCATTGGAAGACCGAGGGATGCTGGTGGCCAGGCTCTCACCCAGGCCAGAGTTGGCTGCTGAACGAGAGGGGCTCATGGTCAGCTCCTCTACAGGGATGGTGCTGGTGTCCAGTAGGCAGGGGACTGTGCCATTCAGCTTCTCCAGCAGCATCTGAGGACAGAGTAAGGGCCTGAGCTGGAGAGGGTCCTAGAAAGCCTAAAGAGCCTCTTTAGAAATACAATTTTCCTCATAAATGTGATTTTTTTGGAGAAAACATGTAAATAGAATAAGGCTGACTTTTCCAAAGGAATGCCAGCTGTTGGCTGGGCAGCCTCCCCCTAACTAGGCCAACAGAAGGAAGAAGAGGAGAGGAGAGGATGTGAGAAGCACTCCCTTCACTGCGGCCCCAGGCTGCAATACTCATGTGGTCCTGATGGGGCTCACAATGCAACACCTGCAGCCCTACTTCGTGAGGTGTCACAGAGGCAGTCAGGATCTTGCCAGTGTGGGCAGCTGTTCCAAAGCCCTTGAAGCATACATGTAAAGCCAGCCCCACTTTGAATATTCCTACCTTAATGGGCATTTTCATGAACCTAGTGAGCTGTCCCAGCCAAAAATCTAGAAATCTCTCCAGGGCTGTACTAATATAGCAGCCATTAGTCATATGTGGCCTTTTATATTTAAATTAAATCAGGTTTAAAATTCCTTTTTTTTGAAGGTTTTGATTTTTGTGGTTCAGGCTAGCCCTGAGCTCACTATGTAGCCTAGATGAGTCTCGAACTCACAGTGATCCTCCTGCCTCTGCCTCGCAAGTACTGTGATTACAGGCGTGAGCCACCAGGCCCAGCACTGTATGTGGTATGATGGCTGGTGGGTATGAGTCACCATCCCCAGCATTGTTGTATGTGGTTACTGGGGACTGAACTAGAGATCTTGTACTTGCAAGGCAGGCACCTGAAGCACCAAGCCAAATCCCTGGCCCAGGTTTAAAATTCTTTTTTTTTTGGTTTTTTTTTTTTTCTAGGTTTTTTGAGACAGGGTTTCGCTTTGTGGTTCAGGCTGGCCCTGAGCTCAGCCTCAAACTCACATCACAGCAATCCTCCTGCCTCTGCCTCCCGAGTGCTGGGATTACAGGCGTGAGCCACCACGCCCGGCACTGTGGTATGTGGTACTGGTTGCTGCTGGGCGTGAGTCTCCACGCCCAGTATGGTATGTGGTTA
>PVIR01005091.1:8255-24376 GCA_004026965.1 Petromus typicus | reverse complement strand
TGGAACCACTGAGCTAACTCCCCGGCCCAGGTTTAAAATTCTTGATAGCTACAGGTGGCTAGTGACTGCTATACTGGACAACAAAGCTAAGGACATTTCCACCACTGCAGAAAGTTCTCAATAGTGCTACTTCTAGATCTAAAGCTCTTCAACCCAAAATAAATTCTTTGATTTCTTTGTGGTATGGGGATCTACCCAGGGTCTCTCACATGTTAGGCAAGCCCTTGGTCAGAGCTATTCCTTAGCCACCTAAATAGCTTTTAATTCTTTCCTGAGCATCCTCCACTTACTGAATTGTGTGGTGCCACTAAGCTAAATCCCTGGCCACAAAGCTCTTTTTTCAGACAGGGTCTTGTTTTGTAGTTCAAGCTAGCCTTAAACTTGTGGCAATCCTCCTGCCTCTGTCTCCCAAGTGCTGGAATTACAGTGTGTGTCACCACACCTGGCCTACAAAGCTCTTTCTGAGGTACCCTTGCTTCCTCCTCCGCCAGCCTCATCACTCAGATATCCTGCTGACACCATTTACAACTGTGCTGTGCCCAGATCCTATTCTTTCATGACTATGGGTCTAAAGCATCTGCTTCTGTTCCTACTCTTCACATGGAGAAATGCTTTTTGCCTTTTAGACTTGACTCAAGTTTGGCCATTCCTTAGCTGGCCCATTCCCATGCCCTCCCAGTAGGAGATTATGCTCCAGGTGCCTGGCCCAGGTCATCTTTGGCCACATGACCCCCCAATCTACTTCTTGGATGTAATGGGGCCCTGGGCAAGCCTCCTCCCTTGGGAGGTCCACCGTTCACAAATGGTGCCACTGGGTACACACTGCTAAGTCAGAGGGGCAGGCAAGTCTTGAATAGAAGATGAATTTGCCCAATGGAGTTTCCAAATGTGGATCAGAATGTGATAGCATGTAACTCTGAGATGTCTAAGATTCTAAATTGGAAACCAATCTTCTTTATCAAAATAGGAAGACAGAAACTATTTTATAAATTTATAAAAATTGATTAGCCTGACTTATATGTTTTAAATAGTTATAAGGTATATGGGCTTACATGTACACTGTTGCCCATGGGCTTTCCATAGCCTGGGCTGGGTTCATGACCACAGCATTTCACATACAGAGAAAGAAACAGTTATACGCTCATGCCCACTGGGGGAAGGGGTGGCTCTTCTAGAAGAAAAGACTGTGTCTTTCTTCTTTCCTCTTAGAAACCCTAGTTAGTGTCCCTGAGTGTGACAGGTAACCATAAACATTTGGGAAAGAGAGGAAAGAAGGGAAGCACTGGGTTGCAGGCTCACCTGGGTAGCAGGCATATCCTTAAAGGGGACATGGCCATTGGCCAGTTCACAGGCTGTGATTCCCACACTGTAGATATCAGACTTGGCATCATAACCCTGAAGATTCTAAGTCAGGAAAAAAAAGGTCACAGATAATTCTACTTGTAGCCTGGTCTTTGTTTAGCATAAAGGGCGGATCAAAAAGTGAGGAAGGAAAGAATGCTTGTCCCACAGCTGGGACCAGCTGCTGACTGGACCTTGCCTGTATTGCTACAGATTAACTGCTGTTTTATAAGGAACAAATGTTTGGTTTACAATGCAGTGAGCAAGAGGAAGGACTGGGACTGTGCTCCTGCTCAGCACATAGTTCGGGAGAGCACCAAGCAGTTCCGAAACACTCACTCTCCCACAGGTGGGAAAGATCTCTGAAGGGAGCTGCTTTTGGACCCCAGCAAGCAGATACTATAGGCATCTGCAGCAGGTAGATAATGCCCATGCTGACTGGGCTCCCTGGCACATCTGGCCATCTGGGATCCTCCCTCCAGAATCCTCTCACTCCATTCAGCAGCACTCCTCCCTATCCCAGGAAATTCTTGTAAGCTTCTGTGGGAAATCATGAGTTGGTGGGACTGATGGGGGCTCCTTAGGCTCAGTGCACAAACCTGCTGGAGGACTTCCGGGCTGAGCCATGGCAGAACCTTGATACTGTACTTGGGAAAATCGTGGACCACACGCTGCCGCTGCCCATGACTGATCATGCTGAGGTTGCTGCGTAAACCAGACAGGTAGACCTTCCCATCCACAGAGATCAGAATGTGGCTTGATTTGACACTCCTGGGGGAGACAGAAAGTGCCATAGGCAGTAGGAGCCTTCACACTGTAAATCTTCAATCTTTACACACTATCTGGTTGGCTCTCTCCCAGGCATATATATACACATATACAGATACATATACATATATATACACATACATACATATACACATATACATACACACACACATATATATACACACATATATATATACATGTACATATATATAAATATAATACATTCCATACACACATAAACACATTTTTTATGAAAAATTTCAAGTATATAGGGCCAGGGATTTGGCTCAGTGGTTGCCTTACAAGTGCAAGGTCTCTAGTTCTGTCCACAGTAAGCACAAACAATAATGCCTGGTGTGATGAATCACACCCACCAGCCATCAGTACCGCATACCACAGTGCTGGGCGTGGTGGCTCATGTCTGTAATCCCAGCACTCTCGAGGCAGAGGCAGGAGGATTGCTTGGGCTACATAATGAGCTCAGGGACAAACTAAACTACAAGGAGAGACCCTGTCTCAAAAAAAAAACCCAAACATACAGAAAAGAGAAAGTAGTATACTTCCATTTACATATTAATAAAATTCAAAAATTTTATGTTCTCTAATGACCAAGACCCTCTATTTCCCCTACTCCCTACAAAGGCTTTAATCTGCACTTACTTGTAGAATTCTTTTTAAAGTATACCACTGTTTTGTATATATATGTATGTTTTCAATTTACTTAATGGTTCTGTATTATGGAACTTATTCTTACTTTTTCACTCCATGCTATTTTGGGGGATATTTTTGGTTTTGTTTTTGTTTTTTTTAACTCAGTGCTACATTTCTTTTTCTTTTTTTTTTTTTTTTGAGACTGGGTCTCACTACTTTGTAGTTCAGGCTGGCCCTGAGCTCAGCCTCAAACTCACATCACAGCAGTCCTCCTGCCTCTGCCTCCCTAGTGCTGGGATTCCAGGCGTGAGCCACCACGCCCGGCACTGTGGTGTGTGGTTCTGACTGCTGCTGGGCGTGAGTCTCCACACCCAGTATTATATATGGTTCCCGGGGAATTGAACTTGGGCCCTTGCGCTTGCAAGACAGGTGCCGGAACCACTGAGCTAAACCCCCGTCCCCTGTCCTCTCTAGTTTTTGAGACAGGACCTTGCTAAATTGCTCAAGCTGGGCTAAACTTGCAATCCTCCTATATCAGCCTCTGGAGTAAATGAGATTACAAGTATGCACCACGACATCCAGCTGGTTTCTGCTTCTAATTGCCACCAGCAGTCCAGAGTGGGATATCACACTTTTACTCATCCATTCTCCAGGAAGGTCATTCACACTACCCAGAATTGGTAAGAATGTGACCAATCTCTTCTGCACACAAGCCCCTGATGAGGCTGTGTAAGGGTTTCTTTGGGATATACACCTAGAGGCAGCACTGATGGTGTTGGCTCTGTGTCTCTGAAGAGCTGCACTGGGGCACTGCACTATCTTGACATACAGCCATCCCCATAGTGCACTACATCTCACCTGGCCTCCTAGTTACCTAAGAGTCTTTTTTTTTTTCTTTTTAATGGGACTGGGGACTGACTCCAGAGACTTCACACAGAGCTATATCCTCTAGGCCAGCTGTGGCAAACCTATGGCTCATATGCTACACTGGGCTGCTCATTTCATAAAAAAACTCTACTTTTTAATTTTTTGGAGATAGTTTTACTAAATTGCCCAGGGTGGACTACAACTTGTAATCCTGCTGTTTTACTCTGCAGAGTGCTAGGATTACAGGCATGTATCACTATGCCTAACTGCTACTACCAGTTTCTTCTTTTTTTTTTTTTTGAGACAGGGTCTCCCTTTGTAGTTCAGGCTAGTCCTGAACTCAGCCTTGAACTCGGCAATCCTCCTGCCTCTGCCTCCCCAGTGCTGGGATTACAGTGTGAGCCCAGCACTGTATGTGATCCATGGGGATCAAACCTGGGACCTTGCACTTGCAAGACAAACACTGGAACCACTGAGCTAAATCTCCAGCCCTCAAGTGCTTTTTCTGATTGCTAGGTTTCAGTGTCCTTGTGATGACTAGTCTTTGGACCTTCCTCTTATACTTCACATCCTTTGCCCACTTTTTTTTTTTAATTACTTTGCTGTCCTTGTTGCTTTGCAGGATTTCCTTGTCATTAATCTGTGTGTTTTAGACAAATTTAACATCTTCCACTTTGTTACTTATTTCTTCATAAGAAACCTTTAATATTGATTTAATCAAATCCTTCAAATTTTTTGGTCCATGTTGTATGTTTCTTTCAATACTTAGAAGTTCTTTTACGCCTCAGATCACAAAACTATTTGCTTTTAGTTAAGTCTGAAGATTTACATTTAGGCCTTTATTCCTACTGGTATGCTTTTTCTATGTGGAATCAGGAAGGTTTATCTTCCCTAGTATGAGCTGGTTTTCCTGACATCACCTACAAAGCAATCTGTTTTTATCCTGGCCACACTCAGCACAGGACTAACTCTAGGGCACAAAAGAAAGTAGACAGGGAAATGGGGACAACAATATACCTCAGATGTTCCTCACTCAACACTCAGGACCAACCTGCTCAGTAAAGAGAGTCAGTGGCTTCAGCATTGACAAGCTAAATGACTGATCTCCAACTCAGTGGCCAAGTCAGAATCCAGACCCTGATTATAAATCCTGGTTTTACTAACTGCAGTCAACCTTCAAAAGTTTCCCTTAAAGAGGCCTCAGATACCTACTCTTACTAATGAAGGATGAAGCCACTTAAGAAGGTAGCTCTGCATAGCTGGGTAGTGTGCAGCATGCCTATAATTTCAGCACTCCGGCTATGGCAAGATAGTGAATTCAAGCTAGAAAGTAAAGTTCAAAGTCAGTCTGGACTACATGGTGAGACCGTCTCAAAAAGCCAAAGAAACAAACTCTAAAGGAGAATGTTACCTGTGGACATAACCCATGTGATGGATATAGTCCAGGGCCTTTAGAACCCCCTGCAGGATATAAGCAATTGCCAGTTCATTCATGCCATCCATGAAGTGTGTGCCAATGAGATCCTTTGCAGAACCTGAAGAAAGAATTGTGGGAAGATTACAAAGGGTACCAGAGAGAAAGAAAAGATCATGCAATCTGCCAATAGTTCTAAGCAGTCTCGCTACCAGGAACACTTTCTACTCACCATATGCCATGAATGATGTGACAACCCACAGCTCATTGTCTGCAATAAAGGTGGCTCGGTATGGCACGATGTTGGGATGGTTGAAAAGTTTAGAGACATGAAGCTCCCCCTAAAAGCAGCAGTAAAGCTGAAGTCAGAATCAAGGGGCACTAAAGAATGCTGCCCAACATGAAAGCGACAGCATGAATAACAGAAGACTTTGTTCTCTCTGAGTACTCTTCTCAGAGGCCTGGGAGAACCCAGTGAGTGTTCAACATAGGAGAAACTAGGCCCTGCTGGCCCTGCAAGGAAGCCAGCCTGCGTTGCCAGTTTAGACCATAAAGTGCTCATCCATTCAGGAAAACACAGCAAACGTAGAACGGACTGGGCTGTAAGCCAATATACTGAACTTACGTTGAGCTTGGCCCCAAAACCAAGCCACATCATCCATGCAAGAGTCTAATCCTTGTGCTCTCCCTTGGTGAAATGACAGGGTGACTAGCTGCTTCCTCAATAGGAAGGAATCTTAGGCAAACAGGATGCTAATAACTAGAAGATGGCCCCAGGTGGCAGGGAACACAGCCCTGCATCTGGACAACACTGTCTGGCTCTGACTTGTGCCTCTGCCACTTACTACTATGTGACTGAGACAAGTCACTTAGCCTCTCTGAATAATAAATGAATAATTGAGCCAGAAAGGAATATGGGAAGAAGAAAAGGGAAATATAAATTGGGTCGAGCAGCAATACGGCCCCGTCCTTGGTGCTAAATGCCTCAAGTCCTCAGGCGCTGAGAGTTTCTGTGACTTCTGAACACTTGTCCCACTTCTGTTTCTCACCAGGACCTCGCAGGACTGAGGTGAGAGATGCACTGCAATTACTATGGAACCAAGAGGCCACCTCTAGTGTCGTACTCAGTTTTATTACCTGCAAGAATGTCACCATCTCATTGGAACAAGCTTCTAGGTTAATTCTGCGTACTGTCACATACTCTCCTGTTGGTTTGTATCTTGCCAGATTAACTATCATCAGGTCCTCAAATCCTCTGCCTAAGAGAAAAGAATGACATTGTTTATGACAACAGCCAAGGTTTCTATCTTCTTAAAAGAAAATGGCTTGATTTCAATAGAAAAGTTACATTTTTGGCCTTCCTCTTTCAGTTCTTTCTCTGCCAATCTTTCTGCCTGTCTATAGCCCAGGACATAGGATGTGCATGGCCATGAAGAAAAAAACTGCAAAAGACTTTCTCTCCTGGAAACCTGACTTCTTCTAATACCCGACAGCAGAAACCCAGAGAAGACTCATAACAGCCAGGGTTTTTTTTGTTTTGTTTTGCTTTGAGACAGGGTCTCATTTTGTGGTTCAGCCTGATCTTGAACTCACTATGTAGCCCAGGCTGGCCTTGAACTTAAAGCAAACCTCAGCCTCAACCTCCCAAGTGCTGGGATTATAGGTGTGCACCATCATGCCCAGCTCAAAACCATGAATCCTAACTAGCTGAGGAAGCTATAGCAGTCTCGTGGACAGAAAAGCAATGCCAACTCCTGTACATTACCTATAACGTTGAGCAGCTCATAACACCCTCCCTCTGGCAAGAAGCAACTCATGATCTCTTGCTTAGAGAAGGATGCTATCGACTCTGAGCTCGCCTCATTGGTCTAAAAAAAAAATAAATAAAAAAATAAGTTAACAGAAACGACAGGGCAAAATGGAAGTGCAGGTGAATGTGATAATTTGAACCCATGAGGATACTGACATCTAACTAAACATACAAATCCTGACTCTATGGCAAAGAAATAAAAATTAAGAATAATACTATGCCAGTATTATTTAAGGAGAAATAAAGCCTCAGAGGCTCAGTGCAGTAATCAGCACTAGTGTCAGAGAAAATTAAGTGTTGATGCATGGAGTAGAGTGACAAAAATCTGTTCATGAGCTGCTAATCTGCTTGTCCTTACCAACAAACTTATTTGCTTAAATCTATGAAATTTTTACTTAGGGGAAAGGATGTCTGTAGAAAGATATGTTTAGAAAAGAGAAAGATGATAGAGGGGTAGAGTTCCCTTTAATTTCCTGATGTACTACGATTTTTAATGGTCTGAATGCAAGATCTTAAAAGGTCAAATGTTAACTCCTGCTCTAGGAAAATGTATCCAGTAGTTGGGCACGGTGGTACACCCCTGTAGGCTCAGCAACCTGGGAGGCTGAGGCAGAAGGATTGCAAATTCAAGCCCAGTCTGGGCAACTCTGTGACTTAATGAGATCCTATCTCAAAATAAAAAGGCAACTAGGGATGCAGTTCAGTCAAACAATGTCATTCTTTTTTCTTAGGCAAAGGATTTGAGGACCTGATGATAGTTAATCTGGCAAGATACAAACCAACAGGAGAGAACTTGGGTTCAATCCCCAGTACCACAGAATAAAACAAAATTTTTTTAAAGGGTTGGAGAAGTACTTCACTACAAAAGCCTTAAATTCAATCCCCAAACACTGTGAAAGAAAAAGAGAAAAAGAAAAGGAAAAAAATGTGGTCAGAAGACTCCTCTTTAGCAAACCAGAAGCCCAGGCTGGTCATTCCTTCACACTTACACATAAGCGGTATACTGAGCTGCAGGACAGAGTGGAGCCTGCAGGTCTCAGCTATAGATGAGCCCATAAATATTATGCTCAAAGGGTGTGGGGGGGGTGCACACCTATATTTCTAGTACTCTGGGAGGCTGAAGCAGGAGGATCAGACCCAGCCTGGGCAATTTATTGACTTACAGACTAGACTCCCTGTCACAAAATAAAATGAACAAAAAAAGATAATGCTTAATATGTTATTTGAACATAATACATTTTTCAAAGAATTTCCACAGTGCAGCTGATCTTCCTCATAGCTCAGTTAGGTAGTTGAGACAGATATCTCTGTTTTTGAATAATAAAAATGAGAGCCAAGGAGATTAAATGACTTGTCAAAAGTCAAAATGACACAACACCCATGCTCATACCAGGTAAATTAATATACTCATCCATGGAGATAGTGAGCACACCTGGTTTCAAAATATTTGAGGCTGCACAGCAAGGCCTGTAAGCCCAAAACTCCAGGAGGATGGCTAGGAGTTCAAGGCCAGCCAGGAGTACATAGTGAGTTCAAAAACATCGTGATACCTTGTCTAAAAGTAAAACAAATATAACAAAACAAAAAACTTCCTCAAAACCTCAAATATTTATACATATTTGACACTGACTATGAGGAAAGAACTCAATTAGGGCTCTGCCTCCTCACCACTTACGTAACTGACACTAAGAAGTTAGTCAAGCAAAATCCAGCCCAATCACCAAAGTCTATTTGTAATCTAATGTACTTTTCTCTAAAATCCAGCTATTTTGCTGCAATTGGCTAAAGTTCATCCCCTTTCACTGTTAAATGATATTTCTTTTGTGAACATACCTCAATTTATCCATTCTAACACTGATGAGCTTTTTGAGTTATTTTTCAATTCTGCTATGATGAACTGTGCACTATAAATGTCTGAATATGTCAAATGGCTAACACTTTTACCTAGGTGTGAAGGAACTGGTAGGTCACAGGGTACATGAACAATCAACTTTGTGAGACCATACCAAATTGTTTTCCAAAACAGCTATACCAAAATACATGTGTGTTCTGCTTCACCACCTTTCTCCTAACAGTTGGTATTGTCAGATTTACTATTTTTTTTTGCCAATTTCACTGTAAGCCTGACTTACTAAGCCCTGATTACTAATGATGGCAAACATATTTCCACATATTTATTAGCCATGTGGGTTTTCTTCAAGATGGAATGCTTCTTCCTATCTGTTATGGTTTGAGACATCCCCCCAAAGCTTCCTATGGCCACAGGTGGGTGAATCTGGAGTGTGTGATGCTGGGATTAAGGAAATATAATTAGTAAACCACTACACATGAGTGACTTTATCCTTAACCTGGTAGTCTGAGTAAGATAAAAGGAGCAGAAAGACACTGTTGCAGTCCCTTGTTGCTCTTGCTGTCCTCCTCTGCCATGAACTACTGACCCTCTGCCACTCTGCCTTGGGGCCTGGAGATTATGGACTGAAACTTCTACGAACTCTATGCCAAATAAACCTTTCCCCCTTTAACTTTGGGTGTTGGGTGTTTCTCTCAGTGAGAGAAAAATAACTAACATATTATCTTTGGTCTATTTTGCTAGTGACTTGTTTTCAGTGCAAGAGTTTTCCAAAACTAGGCCCCACAGAACACTAAACTTGGCATTTAGAACAAGACAAAAGTTTCCACGTCCAGTTAAGCAAGGGAATGCACATGCTTTCTGTCATGAAGAATCACGAGGCATCCTCCCACATCAAAGCACAAGGAAGTCCTATAGTAAAGAAACGTGTTCATTTGTTTAATCTAGCATTTCTCTGTGATACCTGTTGAGGAAATATTTGTGCCTAGGAGGACGGGGATTTAGCTCAGTGGTTCTGGCACCTGTCTTGCAAGCTCAAGGACCTGAGGATCGGTAACCACATACAATACTGGGTGGGGAGAATCATGCCCAGCAGCATCCAGTACCACATACCACAGTGCAGGGTGTGGTGGCTCACGCCTGTAATCCCAGCACTCGGGAAGCAGAGGCAGGAGGATTGCTGTGATGTGAGTCTGAGGCTGAGGTCAGGGCCAGCCTGAACTACAAAGCGAGACCCTGTCTCAAAAAACCTAAAAAAAAAGTATTGGTGCCTAACATCTGTTAAATCTTAAGAAAGACAATTTGGAAAAAGGCTAGTTTAAGTAAAATATATGGCATAATACTTAGTGGCCTGAGGCAGAATGTGAATTTGGGTCTATCATGACTTGTAACCCCAGGCAACTTACTCTAATCCAGTGGTATCAACCTATCCCACCAATGCCGCCGTGGGCTCTTTACATCATTTGAACCTCTAAGAGGTTCACCATCACTGCTTTAATCTCTTGGAGATTACTTCCCATCTCAAAGGCTTATTATGACTATTAGATTATATAAAATATGTAAAGAATTTAGTACTTTCTGATATGTAACAAGTATACATTAATTCTACTTTCCTCCCTTACTATCTACTTTTTAGTGACTTTCCACCTAAATAAAATGGCACAAAATGAAGGAAATTAGAAACAGGTGGAGCCAGGCATGGTGGCACATGCCTATAATTCCAGCCCTTGGGAGTCAGACGCAGGAGGTTCACCACAAGTTTGAAGTTGATGTTGGCTATGTAACAAGATCCTGTCTCAAAAAAACAAATAAAAGAAACCCAAGTGGAGCTTCATTTATTTTATTTTTTGTATTTATCTCTGAAAATGAACTCTAGGGTCATTTGTCACTGTAGCTTCTTCAAATTATCTTGTTTTTACAATAATCTTAAATATTGGTTACTATATGCTAGGTACTTCATTAAGGTGAGAGAGATATAGCAAGGGACAAATGGAACAGCAATTTAAGCAAAAGCTCTGGAATGGTGAATCTGTTTAAAATTTATGATGTTATTTTAGTCTTTAAGCATCCTATCTTCTCAGCCTCTAAACCAACCCACAGACGCTTGTTCTCAATAAAATCAGTATCACTAGTTAACAGAAAGC
The DNA here is from genome assembly GCA_004026965.1 of Petromus typicus. NCBI lineage: Eukaryota > Metazoa > Chordata > Mammalia > Rodentia > Petromuridae > Petromus > Petromus typicus. Next base: position 13,532 of record PVIR01005091.1, on the reverse strand, counting down.
TCGGCAGGCTGCTTTCAGATCCAAACTCCCTACTCTGGCCTAGGAATGTCCACATGAGTAGACTTCTACCTCTCTGATCTTTTCCTTTTGTTCCTTGTCCCCAGCTAGCTAGTTTCCTCACACAAACAAGCATGGTCCAGCCTTAGAAAACCTGTATCAGTCACCCTCTGCTCAGAATATCCATACTCTGCTCCACTTTGGAGATTACTTTCCACCTCAAAGACTCCATGTCTATCTACTCTACTTGCCTTCCATTTTATCACTGCCTTTTCACCACTGAGATCTGAATTTAAATGTTAATTCTTCAGAGATTTTGTTCAACAAAGTAAAGTGGACTCCTACTCACTGTATTATAGCAGCTTAATTTACTTTCTTCACAGTAATCATGACTCAAGTTTATCTATATCCTTTCTCTTCTACTAGAATGCAAGCTCCACAACAGAGACCTTATGTGTCTTCTTCACTAGTGCATTTATCACCCAGTGCCTAGAAAAATAATCACACATATTTGAAAAATAAAAATTATTTGAGCAAATTCTGAACTGTAGAGGTTTCTGCCCAAGGCTTTGTCATTTCCATGGGCTGAAGAGTACACAGGCCAGGAATTTAGCTCAGTGGTTCCGATGCCTGCCTTGCAAGTGCAAGGTCACAGGTCTGATCTCTGGTACCAAAATAAAACAGTAGATTGAATGCCAGTTCCTTTGGAGACAGAATGGCCTATCCTGGAAATGCCACTACTTGTGTAACACATTCATTAAACTCCTGGCACAAGGGGCAATCAAAAGAACACAATCTCATACTTGAGAGTAAGAAAATACTAAGTACTAACTTTTTAGTAATTAACATTACAATCTCAATTAAAAGCAATTACTTTTTAAAGGATCTCTCTTCCCTTATCCCAAGGTCCTTAAACTTTATTTAATTTGAAAAAGGATAGTGCTAGGGATGTAGCTCAGGGACCACGTCTGCCAGGTAAACACAATGGCTTGAGTTTGATCCCTGGTATTACAAAAAAAAAAAGAAAAAGGACAGCTGAGTACTAAGATCAAAGCACAGTATAAACTCCAGATACTTGGGGAAAACCAACTATGAATAGATGCTCTTTTATTACGTATGTCCTTCATCCTTGCCAGGAGGACATGTAAAACATACCATCTACCAGGCTTTACACTAAGGTATATTCTTGTTGAACCCAGATAGGGAATGGTTCATTAAACTACTGATGTTCTTAGTAACATGATAAATATTTCTACTATTAATACAGAAAACCAATCAAAAATACTAGTTTTAGAAAATAAAATCCTTTAGGTAACTGAGAATATGATTTCAGGGGCAATCTGGAACTGCATGAAATTAACTAGTCTAGTGATTGTTGTGGCTTTTCTTCCACTACTCTGTCTCCAACTCATGGCAAATGATGCTAACTAAAATAGAGACTTTCTGCTTTGTGGCTATTCTACACGTCTAAAGTCAGTGAGAATTTTTACTTAGGAAAGTAAATTAACAAACCAGGAAACAAAGGCAATATTCTGAAAGGAAGTGGATTGGACTGATACTAACTCAAGAATGAATGGGAGATTAGTCCATTATACTGTTTCAGATTCACAAAAGATCTAAGTTCAGATGAAAAGGATGAAATATTTAGCCCATTTTGTGTAAATATTGCATGATAGTTTTGTCAGCATAATGTACAATGTCTAAATGTTCAAGGAAAGAAACTAAGTCTATTATAGTTTTTCTTAGCTTCCTACACCATAAGGAGCATTTTGTTTAGAAGCATTTGAAAAATATATAAATTACTGACACTTAGAAATTACCATAAAATCATAATGTTATTTAAAGAAATGAAAACAAAATATACTCCACCACCACAAAAAGAAAACAAAATAAAAAAATGCAATGAAGCATGTAAGGACAACATCTAGAAAATGTCACCAAAAAATACATCTAATTTTCCACAGGTTTCACACAGGACAGCTTTTGGTAGAATACTGACAGCTGTATATATATATAAAATACATACAACTGGCACTGTATTCTGAAAAAAATAAAATAAAATAACTGATCCTCCAGGTACCTTTTTTGGACTCCTGAGTACAAAATATTTGGATTTTATAGAGAAGTACTTCTGACTAGCAAACTACATAAGGACAGCCAAAGCTTTACTCAAAAAAAAAAAAAAAAATTCCTACTCAACATCATCATTCTTCAGTCAACCCTGGAGAGAAATCACTTTAGTCACTGTAAAAAAATAAAGTGGCTGCAGTGTATATATGACTGCCTACAAAGGATGCAATTGCCTATAAGCCCAAGAAAGAAGTCTACTTAGAAAAGAATTCTTATTTTCTTGCTCTGTAAGACACTTGGATCCTCGGTGCCACAAAAAGATAAAAAAAAAAAGAATACCGTAAGACACTGATTAATGTTTTCCAAAATAGCTTGGTACCATGTGTACTTCTGGTGCTATTTAGTAAGGTAACATAAGAAGAGGCAGAGCAGGTCTTGCAGCCTTTGCCAATGGAATATTTTGTGTATACCTGTTTTTGTTTGAATTTTGGTTTTGTTTATGATTTAGATAGAGATATCTATTTAGGTAGATCTACCTAAATAGATCTACCTAGATCTACATAAATAGAGATCTCTGTGGATTGAAATCTATCATGAAAACAATGACAGGATCAATAAGTGAGGACCACCAGGCACTAAAAGATAACCACATTTCAACCAGGTGTGGGGCACACACCTATAATCCCAGAACTAGGGAGTCTGAGGCAGAAAGATGCTTCAACTTCAAATTCAAGGCAGCTTGAACTACATAGCAAGACCCTGTCTCTAAAAAACAAAAAAAGGCCGAGGATATAGCTCAGTGGTTCTGGCGCCTGTCTTGCAAGCGCAAGGACCCGGGTTCGATCCCTGGAAACCACGTACAATACTGGGTGTGGAGACTCACCCCAGCAGCAACCAGTACCACATACCACCGTGTCGGGCATGGTGGCTCACGCCTGTAATCCCAGCACTCAGGAGGCAGAGGCAGGAGGATTGCTGTGATGTGAGTTTGAGGCTGAGCTCAGGGCCAGCCTGAACCACAAAGCGAGACCCTGTCTCAAAAATCCTAAAAAAATAAAATAAAATAAATAACCCATTTCAGATTAGTGAAACTTATCTGGAGGAGGTAGGGGTGGTGGGTACATATTTAGGAAGAGAGGTGCAGAAATCAATCTTCAGAAGAAACAAAAAGTGCCTGAGTTTCACTTGAAACTACACATTAAAGCCTTTCCAGGGAGAAACCTGAGTCTCTACAAGTGAAAAAATTATAGTACAAATAAAGCTCAATGACAGAGAAGCAGAAACATAAAATGATAGGCCACAAACATACATAAACTTCATGAGAAATTGTCTCCATGCAACAGCCATATTGCTAGAGCCTAGAAAGTCACTTACTTTTCTCCGAGTGTCACCCGGAGGCTGCTCTGGAGTAAAGAAATGGACGGTTGGCACTGTGTTGTTTAGCAGAAGACACACCCATGTTCAGTACAGTAATTATTGCACTTTGGACTACATTTATTAATAGAAATCACTTAAAGTCATTACAGAAAAAGTAGCTGCAGTATATAAACATACACGCATAGATCCACAGTGAAAATGCTGTAGCCAGATGGGTTTTAAACACAAAGCTATGCTCTTCAAAACTTGGCATGGCTACTACTGTAAGGGTATTCTTTACTGAGGAGGACTCAACTGCTACAGTTCTAAACATATATTTACTTGTCATCACCACACAATGTTGAATAGGCTGGTTTCAGAGTCATATTTTATAATTTCATTTTTTTCTCTCTTTCTTTTATCTTGCATAGCTGCGGAATAAACCCAGGGCCTCACACATGCTAGGCAAGCACTTTGCCACAGAGCTACTCTCAACCCCCAAAATTCATTTTAGTAATAGGAGGTAGCTGGCTATTTCCCATGGAGTACAAGGACTAGAAAACAGTGTTGTTCATTTTTTTTGTTTTCCTTTTTAGCAAAAAATGTTTTAATACATACATGAAGGACAGTTACCCAATTTATTTACTTTTTTTTTGTACTGGGGATCGAACTCAGGACCTAATGCTTGCCAAGCACTGAGTTACACTCCTGGCCCTCATCACCCAATTTGATTTTCTAAAATCAGGTATACTCTATTCTGACACAAATCAAGAGCTTTATGGGACTCTACTAGTCATAGTAAAATGAACAAACCATACTACAACTGAAATAATTTTCTTTTCTTAAATCAGACCAATTCTGTATGTGCCTCTGACTTTTCCGTGTTTTTTTCTTTTTGAGACAGGGTTTTGCTTTGTAGTTTAGGCTGCTCCTAACCTCAGCCTTGAACTCAGCAATCTCCTGCCTGTGCCTTCCCAGTGCTGGGATTACAGGTGTGAGCCACCATGCCCAGCACTGTGGTATGTGGTACGTGGTACTGATTGCTGGTGGGTGTGAGTCACCATGCCCGGCATTGTTGTATGTGGTTACTGAGGATCAAACTCGAACCTTGCACTTGCAAGGCAGGCACTGGAACCACTGAACTAATAAATCCCTGGCCCATTTTGTAAAAGTGATAAAAATCATTAAGATAGGGACTGGGAGGGTAGCTGATTGGCAGAACATCTGCCTAGCATATGTAAAGCTCTGAGTTTGATTTCCAGAAGCACAAAAATGAATATATAAAGAGAAGCTGGGCTTGGTGGCACATGCCTATAATCTTAGCAACTCTGTGACCCTAAGGCAAGAGGGCTGCAAGTTGAGGCTAGCTTAGATCCCTACTGAGATCCTATCTCTAAAATAAAAGGGCTAAAAGTGTAGTTCAGTGTGAAGCCCCTGGCTTCAGATTCCCAGTGTTACAAAATAAGAAAGAGAACACAGAAATAGAAAGAGAAGGAAAGTAAATATAAACTATGCAAAGTAGGACAAATAAGTTTAATCAGTAAGAGAAACTGATTCTGTAGTCTGTCAAAAGTAAGAAGCTGGGGGGCCGGGGAGTTAGCTCAGTGGTTCTGGCGCCTGTCTTGCAAGCGCAAGGGATTCCGCAGTAACCACATAACAATACTGGGTGTGGAGACCCACGCCCAGCAGCAACCAGTACCACATACCACAGTGCCGGGCGTGGTGGCTCACGCCTGTAATCCCAGCACTCGGGAGGCAGAGGCAGGAGGATTGTGATGTGAGTTTGAGGCTGAGCTCAGGGCCAGCCTGAACCACAAAAGCGAGACCCTGTCTCAAAAAAAAAAAAAAAAAAAA
>PVIR01005090.1:0-74361 GCA_004026965.1 Petromus typicus | reverse complement strand
CTGGGCGTGGAGACCCACACCCAGCAGCAACCAGTACCACATACCACAGTGCCGGGCGTGGTGGCTCACGCCTGTAATCCCAGCACTCGGGAGGCAGAGGCAGGAGGATTGTGATGTGAGTTTGAGGCTGAGCTCAGGGCCAGCCTGAACCACAAAGCAAGACCCTGTCTCCAAAAACCTAAAAAAAAAAAAAAAAAAACACAGAAATAAATCCGTGCATTTACAGCTGGCTGAATTTGACAAAGTCCAGAGGAACATGGAGGGAAAGTCCCTTATGTGAGTGGTGCTGGGGACACCAGGCACCCATATGCAGAAGAAATCATACCCCTGTCTCTCACAGTGTACAGAAACCAGTTCAAAAAGGATCAAAGACTTAGACATAAGACCCGAACTATGAAACTACTAGAAAATATCAGAGAAATGCTTTGGTACATTAGTCTGGAAAAACAGTTTTTGGAAGTGATCCTAAAAGCAAAAAATTAATCTGTGGGATCATATCAGGCTACAAAGTTCCGACACAGCCAACAAGAGTTAACGGAGAGGACGTAGAGCAAAGCAGGGTATACGTGCAAAGTATCTAGCTGACGGGGACTATGCTCCAGAACACTAAGGAAGTGGGGCCTCTAATAATCCAGTTAAAAATGGGCAAGCAACGTGAACACACGTTTCTCCAAGGGAGATACACACGGGTAATGTACAAGCACATGCTCAGTGTTGCTCAGGGACAGACGGGTCAGACCCACAGTGAGATGCCAGCTTGTCCCAGTCAGGCTGCCTGTCACCCCAGAGACAGAAATGCCAGCGCTGGGAAGGAAATGCTCCACAGTGTGGGTGGGAGCACAAGTTATTAGATCCATGACGGAAAGCAATATGGAGAGTCCTAAAAATGAAAAATAGAATGAGTGCCGTGAGCTGGGTGGGGGTTCATGTCTGAACTCCCAGCTACTCAGGAGGCTGAGGCGGGAGGATCTTGACATGAGCACAGCCTCAGTGACATCCTGAGACCATTCCAAACAAACAAAACCCAAAGGACAACCACAGACACATGATCATATGGGACAGTAATCCCCCCACTTGGCCTTTGTCCAGAGGAACTGAGGGCCCTTCCTCACCGGCACAGGTGCTGCAGCACCAGTCACGGTAGCTGAGATGTGGAACTGAGCTAGGTGCCCATCAGTGAGCAACTGGATGAAAGATACAGGATGTCCATGCAGGAATACCACCCAGCCAGGTGCAGCACGAGTCACCTCTAGACCCATGAACAGGACTGGGGACTGTTATGTGACATGAGCTAAATCAGGCCCAGAGAGGCAGAGCCTGTGAGCTCTCTTATGTGGAAGTGAAAAGTGATGTCAGTGAATTTGAGACCAGACAGAGGTCACCGCTCCTGGACAGGCTGGGTGGAGGGAGGTCGGTCCCCAGGCCCAGGGCTGCTGGGCAGGGGGCAGTGCCATTCCTGCTCTGTGGCCAGGGTTACCTGGGGACAGGCAGTGGAGTGTCTCTGAATAGGGGAGAGGGTCACGAGCCTCCCCATTGCCGGTGCTGCGTGCACAGGTGCAGTCATGTTGGATATCTGTCTGCTGGCTGCATACTGTCTGCACACCCCACCAACAGTGTGCGCAGTCACTGTGGTCAGCCGGACGTAAGAACATGCTTGGGAGAAGCCCCCACTTAGCCCGGCTTCTGCCCTGGCCCAGCCGCATCCCATGGTTGGGGTCTAGAGGGTTCCCCTGGTGAGTGACCCCTGGAGAGGACCAGTGACCACACTTACCCAGCATAGGCTTGAGGAGGGGCTGGCAGGGCACAGACCCATAGACAGATGGACAGACAGACAAGTCCAAGGTCTTCGCCTGGGAAGCTGGCAACAGTCCCATCGTTTCACCGCTGAGTTCACTGTGAGGCCCAGACTGGGAGACTTGGAGTAGCTGTCCCAGGCTTCCTTCTGTCTCAAGAGTCTAGGACAGGCCTTGGAGGGCGGAGATCTTTTTGCATCTATTGACTCGGCCAGATGTCTGGGACCAGCGTGGTTGGTCCCCAGGAGAAATCAGCCGAGGGCAGAGCATTGGGAGAGTGCCCGTCGTGGGCTCCTTCTCTGTAGTGCCCTCCTCTGTGCTGCCCGCCTTGGAGCCGTGGCTGTGGACTGACGCCCCTGCAGCTGTGAGTGACAGGACCTTTCCTCCCCTCACTCTGGATGGGCACCAGGGAGACCCAGAAAAGCGGCCTTTTCCAGGCCTTGCCGTGTTTCACCTGAAACCAGAAACATCCTGACGAGCAGCACTGCCCCACTTCCTCTGGCCCGCTGTGGCGGTGGCGGCTGGGCTGAGTTTGCTCCTGCCCACAGATCAGTGGCCTGTGAGCTCCTCTGTGCACGGCCCTCTGGAAGCGTCTCCACTGACCTCGATGTCTTCTGAGGAACAGATCCTGCCTGAGGGCAGGTGGAATGAGGAGGATCCTTGGTGACCCACTTAGAGCCCAAAGGGGCTGAGCCATCCTGTCTGTCCTGCAGCCTTGACCCTGACCCTGCCATGCCTGGGCCAAGAGGCACAGCTCTGTCCGTCCCCAGCCAGAGCCAGGCACCCTGGAGGCCGTGAGCAGCTGCTTCCTGCTCGCTGCCAGCATGTCAGGCCCGGGCCGGGCTCTCTCGGCTTGCTCTGCGTCAGAAGCTCAGCCTGGAGTCCGGTGGCTTGTCAGCAATGAGCAAATCTGTCGCCTTTCATAGGGACGAATCCTGATGCATTTCAGGACAAGGATCGAGGTGCAGTTGGCACAGCTGTTAGAACATGGACACGGGCTGTATGGTGGGCTGTGGTGTCTTAGTCACCTCTCAGCGCGGTCGTGCAGTACCTGCTCCCAACGGTTAGAGGAGGGGTTACCAATTTGGACTCATGTTTTCAGTCTGTGATTGGTGGGCTCCAAGGTCGGAGGGTGTGGTGAAAGGGCTGGGGTGGAGCTGCTCAGGGCAGGGTGGGCAGGAAGCAGGGAGAGAAGGGAGGAACTGGGGGGGGGGGACCTTGCAGGCCACACCCCAGGTACCACCTTTTCTGGCCTGGCCCCACCTCCGGCTCAGCTATGGGCCCACTTGTGAGGCTCTTGGGGGACATCTAGATACAGGCCATGTCGAATAGGATGTCTCCCAGCCACCAAGTCCCTGCTCCTCTGTTGCCCAGCACCTGGGGGCACTGGATGGCAGTGGAGGTGTGGCAGCCACTCCTCAGGCTCTGGGGACCCTGCCGGCCAGAACCCTGTCTCTGTGTGCAGGCCACATGGCTGCTAAGCACACTGATCAAAACTCATGGTGAATATTTAAGTTATTACAATAAAAGACACACTGGCCTGAACTCACTTTCCAACACACTCTGTGAAGCAGCGCGGGGCCCTTTCTCCTGAGCATCTTTGCCAGGTGTGTCTGGAGGTGTGAAGCTGCCGCCAAGCGCCACCTGACAGGCACATGCGTAAAGACGACGCTGTGTCCCCAGCTACCATATTCACCGGATTTGGCGCCGTGTGACTCCTGGCTCTTCCAGAGTCAAAACGGCTGTGAAAAGTACGTGTTTGGAATCCACTTAGGAACCGAGGAGCAGGACAGGCCTGCTAGACACTCAGGAGCCAGGGCTCCACAGCTGCTGCAGAGTGGCCAGGATGGTGGGACGAGTGTGTCTGAAGTGAGAGGAAGATTCAGAGGAACGTGTTTTTTAGTCTAATAAATTTCTGAAAGATCTTCTCTTCACAGTATCGTCAGCATACCTCTTGCAGTCACCACGCTTGCTATTAGCCACCCCAGTGAGGCCGTTGTTGGGTAGCCCCTGGGGCCTGTGAGACAGGTGTGGCTCTGGGTGCAGCCTGCTCCAGACCCAAGGGCATTTCGGGTACCAGGGACAGTGGGCATGTCTGTCTGGGGTGAGGAGGAGGCTCGCCGGCGTGTGTGCGGCCCGCCTGGCTCCGCCTGCTGCCTGGTGTCCTCTTGGGAGCTCCGTGTGGTCCAGCTTGTCCTCCTTGACAAGGGGAGACCTCAGGTGCCGGAGGTGAGAGGGGCAGGACTCCCCAGGCAGGCTGTGTGGGGACCTGCGTTGGGGTGCACTCGGGGGCACATTGCACCTGTGTGAAGAGGACATAGCCTACGGGTGTCTCCCTTCCTGCAGCCAAGGGCCCAGCAAGTGGCTCTGGGCTGGATGTGGGGAGCTTAAGGAACAGTAGGAAACAGGGCCATGTGCTGTGCCCTCCAGTCCTTTGTCCCCTGTCCCCTGGACCTCAGCTGCAGTGACAGCGGCTTGGACTCAGCCCCACTTGGCGTGGTCTTGGTGGGAGGCTGAGCTGGTTCCTAAAGCCCCTGGACCCCTGGGCGGCAGGGGTGCCTGGGGTGTGCTGGTGAGGGGACCCTGCTACTCAGCACTGGAGAGCTGAGGACCCCCCCCCTCGAGCTTCTAGGTGCTGGGAGCGTGGAGGGGGAAGGGCGCCTTCACCCGGAGCCTGGGAGTGATGTCCCCAGGGAGGTCCCCCCAACCGCACTGTGACAGTGGCAGATGTTACAACAGCTCCGCTTCCTACAGCTGTCCAGGGTGCCGTGGTGCTCTCAGGACACCATCGGCTCCGAAAGTGTCCTGCTGGGGTGGCCAGAGCCCCGGAAACAAGGACTTGCGTGACAGAGGCGACCTGGCCTGAGGGGGTGGGGTGAGCCGAACCGCCTCAGCCTCGAGGCAAAGCTGCGGTTCAGGGGTGCGGCTGTTCTCCAGCACCGGCAGCCTGTGTCTGCGCTGCTGTTCCGAGGCTGGACGCGGCTGCACATGATGGGTGGGGCCCTGCGGAGGGGCTCCTGGGTCTTCACCTCCAGGTGCGGGGTGAGCGGAGGGGACAAGCGGCTCAACGTGGCCCCAGGAAGGTCTTTTAAAATCGTTCCTTAGTTTACCTGTTAGTCCACATCTGCAGCACACAGCGCCGCGGCCTCGCGGGGCCAAGCATTTGCACAGTGCACCTGGATCTGGAAGAAGTTCTGAGGGCTTGCAGAGGTGGGGGCTCGTGCAGCCTTAACAGGCTATCTCAGTGGCACGCCGGCATTCATCGGGGTGCTGTCTCTGTCCTCAAGCCCCAGCACGTCATCTTCCAGGCCTCGAGTCAGCCCCAGTGTGAGCCCTTTTGCCGCATGCTGTGACATGGGGGGCCGGGCGTCTCGAGAGGCAATGCCTGGTCACCAGGGCCTGGTCAGCAGGCCCTGGCTGCTCCCAGGGAGCCATGCAGGCCATCCCTTGGTGACTGTAGACCACGGACATGAAAAACCAACCATCTTGGTCTCTTTTGGCTTTCTTGAAAATGCAATAACTTCCAGAAACATTTCCATTTCACTGTTTCTTCTGCAGTATTTTGAAGCTGGCGGGGAGTGTTTCACATGGATTTTGTGCACTTTTCTGTACCTCAGCAGTAGGGTGGCACAGGCAAGGTGCCTTTGCCCTTCAGGCCCGGGACAGTGAGTCAGAAAAGCACATTCCAGGGCCGCACGGTGAGCTGCTGCCAGCGTGGGCATAGGATGGCATGGGGACTCTTCTCATTTGGTCCCCTGGGGTTTGCATCTCCAGAGAGCTGTGGGCCCTGCCGTGCGGGCACCTGCCCTGATTCCTAGGGTGGGCCCTGCCCCGTCCTGGCTTGTGCTTTTCCTCCCTCATCTTTGGTTCTTATACCCTGCTCTGAGTCCTTCTGGCCCTTGGGGATGCTCGGCCCTTGGCTGGCTCCTTGTCTACCCACTGGGGCACCGGAGAATAAGCAGCAAGTGGTCGCCCAGGGCTGCCCTCCCCTTGGCTCTGGCTGTGCCCACCCTGCCTGCTGGGCTGTGAAATCGGGCATCATGCGAAGGTGGAGCAGAGGACTGGACAGTTGAGACCACGGTGCTGGCCATTTGGCTCCAGGGAGGCCCTTTCCTGGTCTGCGTCCTCTCATGTCAGCAGGCTGACGACCCACTGGGTCAGGACCAGCCGGTGAGCACACCTGAGCTGGTTCCTTCCCGAGGGCTCCCTCCCCATTTGGTCACGTTAAGTAAACAAACTCATCTAGTTGATCCCTACCTGTTCCCCACAAGCTCTGTGAGTGCCTGCTTGCCAGTGTTTAATCACATGCTTCCTGGGCCTGGGCTCACACGCAGCTGTGAGCAGGCGTGCAGAGGGTGTGTGAGAAACCAGCGGTGGACTCGGGTTTCCCGCCTTAGCCCTCCTGCGCTGGCTTACTCTGTAAACGAGGCCCTCTGCCGGCTCCTGCCTCCCCCTTCCGTGGTGTTTTTTGCTGGGTGGAGCAGATCAGCCGTCTGTCCTGGCCCAGGGAGGCTGCAGCGTGGCTGTGGAGACCGTGCGGTGAGAGATGCTCTGGTCCATGTGAGTGTGGTGCCAACAGATCAATATGATGTTAAATAGGAGCTCCGTGATCCAAGGTCGTGTGGCAGTTGGTCGGCACTCATGTTCCTAGATGTGTTCCCCAGGGACCAGAGCTCGGCGGTTGCTGACCTGCTCGCACTGACCTGCGACGGCCCTGGTCGGGGGCAGGGAGCCGTGGGAGCTTGGTGGCCACGCCAGCGGGGGCCAGCACCAGTGGGCAGGAAAGTGGCTGCTCTGGAGCCCCGGGAAAAGAACCTCACAGGACATGTTTGTGACAGCTGGGAGTACTTGCTTCCTGCTCAGCAGTGACTTCTAGGTGCTGTGGAGACATAGTCTACAACAAGGAGCACGTCTGCTTGTGCACACCGGGGTAGAGGCAATCCTTAGGAAGGCTTGGCTGGAGGCCCTTCGGGAGCTGTCGGGGCTGAGTTCAGGGCCACACCCTGATGTGCGCAGTCCCAGGCCCTGCTGGGGACCTGCAAAAGTCCACACAAAGTGTGTGCCGGGGCCCTGCTGGGGAGATGCCTGCTCCTGCCCCCTGCCCCTGCCCTGGCCCCAGAATGGGAGAGGGTGGTGCAGACTGCGGGACCACTGGCCCCTCGAATCCCTCCAGTCAGGCCCGGGGGCTGCCGTGGTCTTTGCTCTGGTGTATTTATTTGTGGGTTACCAGGACACCAGTGACCATGTTCTTCCTGTACAAATCTAGCTGTGCTGTCGATAGCTTTAAGCCAGGGACCAGTGGCTGGCCAGCTCCCACTTGGTCCAATCCTGCCAGAGCCTAGTGCGTGACTGGCCCACGCTGGCCGGCCACTGGCTCATTATACCGCAGACTGTATTTGCATAATGTCAAGTGAGGTTTCTTTGGCAACCCCTCGGGCTCAGCCATTACTGCTCTGATGTTAATAGAGAGGAGTGCGCAGCCTGTGGCGAGAGCGTTCAGTAGTAATAGCTCCCGCGTCGGCTCAGCCCTCACCCCACGATGCTCCGAGGGACACCGGGCCCTGAACTGCTGCTTCCTCGAGAAGGAAAGCAGACGCGAACGGCTGCGCACCACCATAGGTGGCCCCAGCGCAGCCTCGCGGGCGCCGGGCCATTGTTCACAGCCCTTGTGCCTTGCTTTTGAAACTGGCCGCAAAGTGTGTGCCGGGGCAGCTCGGAGAGCCGGCTGCGTGTGACACTGCACCGGACCGCCAGCCCTGCCTATGTGCGTGCGTGCGATGATTCCCGCATGAACTTTGTCCCTGGTGTGTGTTTTGGAGCGTACCAGGGTGACATTCAGCCTCCACATTCATTTTTATGATAATTCCAAGCAAATTGTGGTGCAATAAACTCTTCAAGCCTGTCTTTCTTGTGAAAGGCGCGAATCAATCAGCTGTGGGCTTTTGGGGGGCTTTTCAGTGTATGGTGATCATTCAGATTTGACGCGCATTGTGAGCCCGGGGCTTGCCTGCTCCTTGTGCTCTGTCATTAATTCTAGCCCTGCGCGCTGAAGTACAGTGAAGGATGACTGCGAAATCATTGCCCCTCTTCAGCTCTGTTATTGCACAAAATAGCAGCGCAATAATTTTTTGTCAATGTTTTACTCTAAAAGCTTTCTACGTCAGTTTTGAAAAGGAAGCAATAAAGCCCATTCAATGGTATGAATAAAAATCCTCCGAGGCCAGGAGCAGAGCTCTTTCTTCAGCTGGTAATCAAATTGGAGCTAAAATGAAATTGAGTTTTCTTATGAAAATAGCCTTTGTTGCTGGGAAGGCTGGTAATTCATAAACAATAACCTGCTCTTTTGTGTGGATAATAATATATTCATGTTCTTTCAATAGGGTAAAAGCCAGACCTAGTGCATTGTGGTACAGTAAAGACAGCAGAAGGGCTGGCTGGAGCGTGAGCCTGGAGCGGCGTGTGGCACTCGGGATGGTACCCTCCGCGTCCCTCCGGAAGGGCGCCTGGTTCGTGTGTTGTGTGCTGCTTTTCCTTGCGGATCCGAAGTGGCCACACGAGGCTGGGTTAATTGTGAACAGTCTCCAGCTGTGCTCAGCACCGCACGGCGGCCGTGGCTGCAGGCAGAGCCCAGCCTGTGCCCCTGGACACGGTTCACAGATGTGGCTGGCGTGCAGCAGGGAGAAGGCAGAGGTCTGCGGTCGGGGCAGGGCGGCGCTGGACACAGAGCTGGGCAGGTAGGCTGGCGACCCCCCGGGTGTCTGGGACAGCATCCTCGGCGGGGCAGTCGTGCCACATGGTGGGACCTTTGAGGGGGTGGCAATCACATCTGCTGGCCCCTAGGGCTGCAGGTGCCCCACAGCTGGGCTGGTTCCTGCTGGTGCGGGCACAGGAGGCTTCCTCCAGTGAAGTCTGCATCTGCTGAAGTTGGCTCGGGTGTTGCCGTGGGGGAACAGGCTGCTGGCGTTTGGTGAGGCTGCCGTAGTCCCTGTAGACGCCGTCCTGTCTGCTGTGCCTGGACAGAGGCGAACAACTTTCATTTTCTACCTCAAGTTGGCAGAAAGTTGTGTTGTGGAGAACGCAGAAGTGTGTGGCTTTGCTGCTTCTGGACTGGACTGTGGGGCCAGTGTGGACAGCTCTGGACTGGGCGCATGCCAGGCCCCTCGCAGGGGTTTTCCTTGGTCCTTTCGGTTGCCATGGGACTTGGTGCTGTCAGCATGATTGAAGCAGAGCTTGCTGCAGATCCGGGCGTCAGAAAGGAAGGGGGCTGCCTGCCCCACACTGCACGCTGCTCGTTCTGGCAGCCTTTTTGTTGCTGTGCTGAGTTCTGTTTTCTTGGCCCAGGATTTAGTTCAGTGGACAGGGAGAAGAGAAAGGAGGCCAACCCGGTGTGGGTGCAAAGCCTGTGGGCTGCCGGGAAGGCGGCCGGGCCGCGCAGTGCCGCGGCGTGCCCGTGCTTTCTCCTGCAGACTTCTCCGGCGGAGCCGAGGCTGCACAGAACCCGTTCTCGGTTCAGAGCGGAGGGTGGAGGGGTTGCTGGGCGCTGTGGTGGGCAGTTCTGAGCTGGGAAAGTTTGCCAGTGTGCTGAGGGCCTGGCTCAGCGTGGGCCGAGCCTGTGGGGGACGTAAACCAAATCGGACTGCGAGCGAAGACCAGGGGGCTGTGTTTGGTCCCTGACGCGGTGGGGCTTTGTGGCGAGGTTTCGTGGTGGGTTGACGCCAGCTCTTGTGCGTTTTGTGTTGTTTTGGTGTTTTAACAATGAAATTACAGGCTTGACAAAAGGAACTTTTAGAGGCTCAGGGGAGGCTGACAGTTGCCGTAATATGTGTCATTATCCAATTAGTTTATGTGAGCATTATGTTTTTATGCTTTACTTAACATACCTTGGTGTGTTTTCAGCTCTACTCAATATTACTTTCGCTGAAGTCTTTATAAAGAGGATTCTTATTATGCATGTTTTACTCTGCTGCAGCTACTGTTATGTGCTTTTCAGTAACATGGGCGCCTTAATAAATTCTGATTTTTAAATCTCAAGTTTGTCAAGGGGGAACCCGGGGTTCTTATAGCTTTCATTACTCATTTTGTCAAGACCCCCTACAAGTCCCTTCTCCTGCCAACAGTCATGTGCATGGCAGAATTATGCTTCGGTTGTGGAAGAAAAGATTGCTAATTGTTAAAGAATTACCTTTCAGCTTCATAATAGAAACTACAAAGGAAAGTTCACAGACCATTTTACTAGGAAAGAAATGACAAAAATGGATTTTATTCAGTCCAGAAGCTGTTGGTTGGGAAGCCTCGCTTTGACCTGAAGGTGCATTTTCTTTGCTTTACCCTTTCGTGGTCTGGCTGAAGTTTCTCCTGCTGGTCTGAGGGTGCACTTGAGGTGGCCCAAGGCTTGTGCAGCATAGGCAGGTGGGTGGCAGGTGCCATCCCCGAGGACCTGGCCTCCTGCCTGAGCCTCTCCCTGGCTACCGAGGGCAGAGGCTCAGCTGCACTCACTGTACCTGCTCTGGGGCCCCCGGTGCAGCCCCACCTCCTGCAGGGGACACCTGTTCCCCTGTACGAGGTCTGGGGCCTGGGCTGGCCACGGGTGATGGTCTTGTGTCCATGTCTGGTCATGGTGTGGACCCTACTGCAGTGGGGCATTAGGTCAGTGGGGAGTGTTCACCGTGAGGCCTTCGGCCCGGACGTGAAGGTGGTGTTGCTGTGGAAGCTGAGCCTCCCTCGGACCAGAACTTACTTTGTTTTTCACTGACTGGGACGGAGCCCAGGGCCTCCTGTGTGCTGGGCAGGCGCTGACCACTGAGCAGTACCCCTGCATTTTGAACCCTAAAGAGAAGAATGTAAAAGTTAGGTCCCAGCCCAGCTGGTGCCTTGGCCTCGCTCCTACTTAGAGCCTTGGGCTGGCTGAGGGGCAAGTCTGGATGCTGGCTTGGACAGCGGGGAGGGGCTGCTTCTCCCTCCTGGGAATCCGGGCCCTCAAGAAGAGAGGACGTGGGCACCCGAGTGGCAGGTGACAGGAAGGGTCGCAGGGTAGCCTGGAACTCCCTAGAGTGTGGCTCTGTGTCCTCTAAGGGCTGTGCTACAGGTCCTGACCCTGCCAGGCTGCCCAGCTGGACAGGAAAGGGCCTGGGGCTACCATGTCCGGTGCCCACTGCCTACCCCTGGGCTCTGCCTCTTGTCAGGGGCCACCCCCATGGGGACATGAGCTGCTGGCACAGGTGCTGGGCCTGGCACAGACGTGGCCACCTGAGTGCTGACGGCTCGTACACCTTGGGCTTGGCCAGGGTTCTTGGTTTTGACAGTGCCGTGTCTGACAGACAGGAGTCCCTGCCTTCATTTCCCCTGATGGCTGACTTCACTGGGGGGTTCAATCCCAAGGTGAGCGGGGCAGCTGCAGGAGGGCGATGCTGATGCCTGCCAGGGTCGCATCTTGCTACTTGGTGTTCCGAACAGGGCAGCCTTCCTGTTAGGGGACATGAGAGATGACTCCATGCCAACCCGAGGGGGGCGAACTCTGAGCCTTCTCTCTGGTTTTCGAGCCCTCTCGGCTTCCCTCCACCCGAGCCCGTCTCCAGTCCTGGAATTTGCCTTGACCGTGTCTGGCCTCGATTTGCTCCAGGACAGGCTGTGTTCCAGGTCGGAAATCAGGCTGTGTGCACGTGCGTTTGTGTTAGGTGATCAAGAGGCAGATGGGAGGCAGTGGCTCCTGAGCAGCAGGAGAGCTGGCTGTCCAAGTCAGGCGCTGGGCAGCAGCTGCATTTTCTCCCCAAAAGCCCGTCAACTACCCTGAGGATGTCACACAGACGGTGGTCTGTCTTTCAGAGCGGCTGCTTTCTGTTCCTGCTTTCATTCGGCGCCATTGACGCTCTCATTCCTGGAACTTGGGCTGAGGTTAAATGCTTTTCCATGGCTGCATGCAGATCGCATCTCCAGAGTTCAAAGATTGCACACAAAGCCTGTCGCTGCTTTGAAGGTCTCCCTTTGCTCGTGCTGTTGAGCTTCTGTTCTGCTTCTTGGGCAGCGGGGGCATCTGCAGGTCCCAGCTTTGACTGTGTCCTTGTCCCACATGCACCTCCTGAGACCATTGCTGGCATCTTCTTCAATTTCTCGGGGCAAAAGCTGGAAGAGGTGCAGTGTTAGATTTTATCCCAGTTTTAGTTTTGCCTGCATGTCTTGTGGTGAGTGCCAAGGACCAAGGGTTTATCTTGTGTTCTTGGGAAGGTGGGGGCTAGGTTCTTTTTTTTTTTTTTTTTTTGAGACAGGGTCTCGCTTTGTGGTTCAGGCTGGCCCTGAGCTCAGCCTCCAACTCACATCACAATCCTCCTGCCTCTGCCTCCCGAGTGCTGGGATTACAGGCGTGAGCCACCACGCCCAGCACTGTGTATGTGGTACTGGTTGCTGCTGGGTGTGGGTCTCCACACCCAGTATTGTATGTGGTTAACCGGGGATCGAACCCGGGCCCTTGAGCTTGCAAGACAGGCGCTGGAACCACTGAGCTAAATCCCCAGCTCAGGGGCTAGATTCTTAAAGCCTTCTTTCTTTTCTTTTTGAAAAGTTAAAATAATGCTTTCAAATGCAATTTTTTCTTCACAATTTCTGACCCTTTGCTAGAAAGTATTCAGTAGGAGGATTTTTAATTGCTGTAGGAATATCTGGTATATATTTTCAACATGGAGACTACCTTTAATTCTTGTGTCACAATTTTACGCCTTTTGTAATTTGGTGGTTAAGGATTTATGATTGTAATTATTTCTGGAGGCAGTAGTTGGAATTAATTTTCACTATTTCTGTAATATTAGCTTTTACTGCAGCTGTCGTTGATTTGAGAGTCAGTGTAGTCACGGCCTCTTGGGGTGAATTCCCAGGCCCCTGGAAGGTATGAGACCCCACTGTTGGCAGCTGGGGAAACCCTGTTAGTCCTTCTATGTGCGTCACTTCATTTCCAGGTTGCTCTAATACCTGATACAATGTCAACTGTACAAATAGCTGCTCAGCTGTACGGAGCAGGGATGAGCCTGGGGTGTACTGTGGAGGGTACAGTAGGACACCTCTGCCACACAGTGCTCCTTTCCGGTGGATTTTACATAAGAAAAAAATTATAGTTTTTCTCTCACTCGGCAAAGTTCTTGAGAGCCCAGAATTAAAAGGAAAGTAGAAAACTTGATGCCTTTTGCGTGCAGCTGGCTGGATTGTCTGGACCCTGGGCCACTTAGGTTCTTTATCAGTGTCTTCTTACCTTTGTGTATAAAAACAGGTTTTTTCTTCTTTTGGATGATGTTGGTTATTTGAAGTTGTCTGTCTTTTCTACCCACTCCTCTGGGCTGTGTGTCCTGCAGCTGAGAATAAGAAGTTATTTGCTCTGGGGCCTAAATTCACACCTTCTTGTTGGCATATTCTTGTGTTTCTGTTTCAAAGAGCAAGTTCTGTTCTCCAGGGTGGGGGGCCAGCACGACAGTGCCGAGGAACCCTTGTACCTCCATCTACCAGTGCAGCTGTGAACCAGGGGCCCTGCCCCCTTCCTCTGCAGTGGTACCTTCATGATGACCAGGACCCGGAGTGCCAGCGTTATCATCTTCAGGGTCTTGGTATGGGAGCTGAGGGCTGGAGCCGGATAGCTCGCAGGCCCCCCAATCCTGCCCCATGCACCTCGGCCATCTGCACCCCAATGGCCTGTGGTCTCTCATGTCTCGTGGAGATGACTGGTCTGTACAGTTGGAGGAAGAGAGGTCGAGGCCCTGTGTCCGCCGGCTGGCTGGTCCTGCTGAGTGGCACGTCCCTACCGGCCTGGTCTGTTGGGGTTGGGGGGAAGCAGGGAGCTGGAAGACCTGGGCAGCGTGGGGCTCAGCGGGGTCCCTGTGTGAGGTCTGAGGCTGGGAACTGTGGTCTCTTGGATGTGCGGTGCGCCAGGAGGCGGCTGTGGATGGTGTTTCTCTCAGCCACATGGTCCGCGTTGAAGGGTGTGCTAGCTTCTCTTGCTCATGCTGCAGCTGGCACTGCCCTCATGAATCCTTTAGAGGCTCTTGTTTAATTTTGCAAATAAGTGGATATTGTTGATCTCTAAGCAGATTGGGATTAAAGCTCGCTACTGCCCACGAGGGGCGGCCCCTGTAGCCGTGCAGGAGACCTGGTGCCGAAGGCCTGACGTGCCCTGGGTCAGTACCTGGAGCCGATCCCTTCGTCCCTCACCCTGAGGCTGTGCTGAGGTCTAAGTGAGCTAATAGGTTGCAGGTCACAGAAAGACAAGTGGCACAGGGCCTGTTCCCAGGGAGTGCTGGCTGCTGCCTTACTGTGTCTTGGGGGCTCTGAGGTGTGACTGTCTTGGAATTGGGCTTCTCTTTTTATTGTAATAGCTGGAGTTTGAGGAAACTTGATGGTCAGTCTGGCTGACTCTTCAGCTAAAGAACCATCTCCTAGTTTGAGGATCTGTGGATTTCTGGGAAGGGAAGGATTCCCGAGTTGATGGCTGTGGAAGGCTCTGCCGTCCAGAACTGCTACTGTGCCGTGTGGAGGGGAAGCAGAGCTGGGGGGCGAGGGCTGCTCCGTCTGGCAGGAGGCTGGGCAGGCTGGGGCTTGGTGAGCTGAGCTTTGTTACCACCAGCACCACCTGAGTGCTTGCTGCTTAGAAAGACACAAATGCTGTGTTTTTTTTTTTTTTTTTTTTTGGAGACGGGGTCTTGCTTTGTAGTTTGGGCTGGTCCTGAACTCAGCCTTGAACTCACAGGAGTCCTCCTGCCTCTGCCTCCCAAGTGCTAGGATTACAGGCATGAGCCACCATGCCCAGCATTGTGGTATGTGGTTGCTGGGGACTGAACTCAGGACCTTGTGCTTACTAGGCAGGCGCCAGAACCACTGAGCTAAATCTCTGACCCCAAATGTTCTGTTTTGAAGGGGACAGAATATTGGTTTTTTTTTTTTTTTTTTTTTTTTTGAGACAGGGTCAGAGCTGGAGGTGTAGCTCAGGATGGAGAGCTTGCTGAGCTGGGCACGGCCGGGCTGTGTGGCCACACTGAAGAGAATCTGCCTGAAGACTGCTGACTTCAGACTCGGGCGGGGCGGCCCTTTCTCTGTCTTGTTCCCTTAGCCTGTGTTTTCCTTGTATCCACAGGGGAATTTTGGCCTGGAATCTGCTCTTATGTGAGAAGAGTGAGGAGAGCCCACGGCTCCTCACGGTGCCCACTGTTCTGTGTGGCACAGGCAGGACTCTGACTCCCGGAGCTCCCTGCATCCATGCCGACCTGAGCTAGCTATGCTATGCACCTCCGGGTCCAGCTCTGCCCAGCATGTTGGGCAGGAGCTGTGGGTTGCTGTGGCTGTCCCCTCCTGCACCCTCTTCTCCGGCCACAGCCAGTACCTGTGGACTCTGGGCCTATGAACCCATCTGGCCATTTGAGGCCTGTCCTGCCCGCCCAGGCCCAGGGCACATGTGGAACAGCCAGGCACTGGCATTTTCTGGAAAGGGTCCAGGATGCCCTGGTCTGGGTGGGGCGAGGCCTGCAGCCCTGTGCTGTGCTCTGGCCAGCTCCCTCTGCCAGCTTGCCGGCCCCACAGCTCCTCACCTGGCTCTCCTGCCAGTCCTGGGGCTGCAGAGCATCCACCAAGGGTCAAGGAAAATCTCTGTGAAGCTGCTGTTCTTCTGCGGGATCACGTTCGGCTGGGTCACGTTCCAGACTTGAAGGGACAACGGGAAACAAGCCGGGAGGCAGCGCGTGGAGAGTGAGCGGGACAGAGAAGGGTCACAGGCTGCTGCCCGTGTGCTCTGTGCCAGCCCTTCTGGATGCTTCCGCCTAGGGGGAGCAGAGGTACCCAAAGAAATGAAAGGCAGTGACCACTTCACACGGCAGATCACAGAGGACGTGACGCCTGGCACCGCCCTACTCCCCCACCACTGGGCTCTGTGTTCTGGACGAGGCGGGGGATCCTGGGTACGAGTGAGTTTGTCCTTTGTCCCTGCCGTAGTTGGTTTGTGTGCAGACATGCTCTCCAGGGCAGCAGGAGGCCAGGGCTGCTGAGGAAGCACTGAGCCCTCGAGGGAGGTGACAGCAGGCAGAGGACGCAGCTCCTAGCCCAGAACCGCCATGCGCCTGGCAGGGAGCCCCGTCCCTACCACCATCCCATTCTCCTTGCTTCCCCTTTCCCCTTTGCTTTTAAATCAGCCCATGTTTGCAGTGCCTGCTGGTCAGGCTCACCTGCTTCACACAGTACCTGCCTTTCTTTCCTGGTCCCCTTCCGTATACAGAGATCTGACCCTGTTTTCTTAATGAAAATGAAGGGGAAGAACTTGTAAGCTTATTTCTGGAAACCAGCATTACTATGATGCCAAGATCAGATCAGAAGAACCGCAGGGCGGTCTCTTCAGGGAGTAGACACGGACATCCTCCACGAGACTCTGGCCAGCAGGGCAGAGCAGATCATTAGAAGAGTGCTGCTCCCTGTGACCCGGAGGCTTCATGCGGGCACGCGCGGTGGTGCAGCGGACGCACATCAGTAAGTGGAACGTAGCATATAAATGGAAACAAGGACAGACATTACACCATCGCCTCAGCGAGCACAGAAAGACGCCTCTGACAAACTCCGGCGTCCATTCCTCAGCATCCATCCTCAGGAACACAGTGGGGCATTAGGTGGCAGGGTAGATGATGAATTATAAAAACAGCAGACATTTGAGCTTCTGGTCGGTGCTGGGCGTGATGGTGAGGGGCAGGGTTCTGTGGAGATGGGTGGTTTCCACTACCTAAGCTGTTGGTGTCTGTGGCCAGTGACCACTGAATGTGGCCCTGTGACCAGAACTAAACTAGTTCAAACCCACATTGCCACCACAGCAGACTGGCTACCTGCAGGCTGTGGCTGGTGTGTCTGACTACGGGTCCTGGAGAGGAGACGGGCTGTCTGTGATGTGCACACCCTCTCTTCACGTCTCTGCGTCCCAGCAGCCAAACCCAGAGGCAGGAGGCCTCGCGGGCTAGGTGTGTCTGCCTCCCAAGCCCCGCCCTGGGGAGGCCCCCTTGGGTCCGTCCTCAGATTGCCTGGCTGGCATCATGACTGTCCCGTTCCGGGTTCCCGGCTGAGCTCCTGGCCTGTCTGCGGCTGTGCATTTGGGCAAGGGCTCCTTCCTCTTGGTCCAGGAGTGCGAGGCATCCCGTGGGGGCAGGTGTTGAGTAGCCAGCCCTGGCTTGCGAAGGTGCTGTTCTCCTGTGGACGGATTAGGGCTGAAGCCAGAGACCTGGTGTCACACGTGTTCCGTTAGAAAAGTACCCACAGCTGGCACGGGGGAGCACGTGTGGATGCGGCACAGGCCCAAGTCCGGGTCATGCACGACTGATGGGGGCACTAGCCGCAGGTGACCTCCCCAGCCCCAGCTGTGCCCAGCAGCCCAGAGGGTCCTGACAGCTGGTCGGGAGGTCTCACTCCACCCGGGCCACACTGCACTCTAGGATACACGCCACGCTCTCAGATGTTCTCTCCCACCTCTGTGACAGATTGGAGGAAAGTGATTCCCCTGTGAACGCGTGTGCCGTGGGCATCACAGGTCCCAGGACGGATGGGTAGGGCAGAGAGGAGGACGGCTGGGGGAGCGGCCCATCTGCTGTCCACTCTGGGAGAACAGGATGCTTTGGATCCCCCGACGGCTGCCACCCTCCGGGCTGTGACTCCCCTGATAGGCAACCTGCTTGTGACTGGAACTGCTCTGCCCCATCTCGCTCCGGGTCCCCGGCTCTGTGGCATCAAGATCGCTTAAGGCCAGAAGAACAGCAGGGCGGGTGGTGGGCGAGTGCCACCGTGATGCCTGCCGGCTCAGGTGGAGGTGCCCTCCCCAGGGTGTGCCCTCTGCTGTCCCGGCTGGGGCCTTGGCCTCCAGCTCCTCATGGGGGGGGGGGGGAGCAGCCGCTCCTGCAGGGCGGGGCTGGTTATGGGCTGATGTTCCAGCACGGTTGTAGTGGAAGCAGACGTTTATTTTAGTGTTGGCAAAGTTTCACTGTCTTAGTGTTCTGATTTGGCGTAGCAGGTATTTGCAGCGCATTGGGCTCATGGTCCTCGTGTGGCGCTGTAAGTGGACCTGAGGCATCTTAGTAATCTTTACCCCTTCCCCTTTCTCCTCTGCCTCTTTACCTCTTGGTCCCCTTCCCTTTTGGAAAAGACCCATCTCTGTGTCTCTTATTATCTATCCTTTATTTTACTCTGTAACGTGTCATACTTTGGGTTTCTTATATAAAAGAAATCATGTGGTGGCTAGGCTTGTGTGCCTGACTGATTTCATGTAGTATCACAGCCTCGGGGTGCATCCACATTCCTACAGATGACTCACGCGTGCCCTTCCTTATGGCAGCATAGTACTCCATTGTATGTAACTACCACACTTCCTTTACCCATTCATCTGTTGTTGATGGACGTACAGGCTGGCAGTGGATCTTTTACGGCATCTAATTTCCTTTCTTCCCCAGGTGGTAGGGGAACCGGGTCTGGACTACAGACGCTGGCCTCAGTGTTGTTAGTGGCAGCTCTTGCTCTCCCTGGGTTGGTTCAGAGAGGATGGAGTCTAACGTGGGGGTAGTTCTACTGAGGGCTGCCTAGGATCTGGCCGACTCACGCTGGCCCAGTTTGGTGCTCGGAGTCCCGGGAGACCTTCACTCAGTGGTCTGGACTTGAGTTTCTCTGCCCAGCGCACCCTTGGGTGTGCATGCTGGGGTGGTGTGCTCATGCTACCCCCGCGAGCCGGGGTCCCAGAGGGAAGGTGGCCGAGGAGCCCCACAGGTATTGCATCCAACTTCCTGCCCGGCCCTGACTGAGCCGGCCTAGGTGAGGAGAGCTGGACTTTCTCTAAGGTCATGTGTTTTCTTTACTTAGTGTAGGGATTCTTACCCCTATCCCCAAGATTCGAAAGCTAACGTGCTCCTAGAGAAGGGCGGCGTGCTCAGTTCTGCGTGCAGGCCGAACAGCAGGACAGATTTCTTTTTTTTGAGACAGGGTCTCGCTTTGTGGTTCAGGCTGGCCCTGAGCTCAGGCTCCAACTCACATCACAGCAATCCTCCTGCCTCTGCCTCCCGAGTGCTGGGATGACAGGTGTGAGCCACCACGCCCGGCATTGTGGTATGTGGTACTGGTTGCTGCTGGGTGTGAGTCTCCATGCCCAGTATGGTATGTGGATACCGGGGATCGAACTTGGGTCCTTGCGCTTGCAAGACAGGCGCCGGAACCACTGAGCTAACTCCCCGGCCCAGCAGGACAGATTTCTTGTTACTGACCAGCAGCTCTCTCTGGAGATGGGAGTGCACACTGCTGCATGGGGGAGGCCTGTCCTGGGGGAGCTGGCCAGGGGACCCGAGGGTGGTCAGTGTCGCTGTCTGCAAGACCAGGCTTCGCTTTTCAGTGTTTCTGGAAATGGTTCACTTTGTCACGTTTTAATCGTACGGAAAGACTGCAGGGAAGCCCCAAAGCTGCCGGGTGCACTTCAGCGGCTGCACCGACTGTTTGCACTTCGCACGGTTATCACAGACACAGGCTTTAGACGTCTGAGACTGGGCAGGGAGGCCAGCCCTCGGCCCCGCGTGAGACCAGGCCGGTGCTGACCGCAGCCCCATGTGGGTGCCGGCCTGCTCTCCAGGGCTCTCTGCTTCACTTCCTGTCTGTCATGGCTGCCCTGGCGGTGTCTTCCCGACGGCCATCGTTAAGCTGGTGCCCCAGCTTCTCCCTGTACCCTTGACATTCCCAGGTAAAAGTGTTCTTGTTCCCTTCCTGCTTTGTGTCCCTGTTCTAACCACCTCGGGGAGCCATGCCTCTGTTTACCCAGTTGCTCGAGCAGGAACCGGGTCATTCCACACTTCCTCCTCCGTCGGTGTACCGCGCGGCATTTCTGTTCAGTGTCCTAGAGACTTCGTTCTGCCCTGGCTGGAACTTGTGACCCTGAGCTGGAGTCTGCTTCCACCCACCTCGGCATGTTAGCAGATATTATAAGATATCAAGACAATGGAGGGGCTCTTCTGGGTCCCCGAGGCTCCCAGCTTTTCCTGGTGTGGCAGGGCTGGGTGGCGAGAGATGGAGAGGGGAGCTGGCCAGAGGGGCCGCCCTGAGGGCCCACTTAGGACGTGCTGGTGCCACCTTGAGAGAGCAGGTCGAGTCACCAGCCCCGACTGGGCACTGCCCTGCCTTTGCCCTCGGGCACACTGCTCCCCACGCACTCCTGCCGGCCTCGAGGCCCTGCAGCACGGCCGTTCAGACTGCTGAGCTGTGCTCCCTGCCGAGGTCTGTCCTGAGCTCCGTGGCCGCCAGCATCAACCCCCCACCCCCGGCAGAGCTCCAGGCCCTGCGTGTCTCATCCCCGGCCCCTCAGGAGTCTTCACAGTCCTCCCGGGGCCCCCGTCACACACCGCATGATCTCTGCTGTCTTCAAGCCTCCTGGCGCCTCCTCAGCAGGCTTTCCTGGGCGAGACGGAGGGACTGAGGGCGTGACAAGGACGCTCCTCTCAGAGCCGGGGAAGGCAGGGTCTGTCCCGAGACCGTCTCTTCCCCTGGGGCCTGTGAGGAGCAGTTGTTCTGGGTCTGTTTCTTGCGCATCTGAACAGGCTGGGACCACGACCGTGGCCAGACCTGCGGCTGCGTCTCCCGGACACGTCTGTGTGTCCTCTCGGTCTCCGGAACTCTAGGGTTCACTCTGGGGTCTGGAGAAGACCTGGCGGCGGGGGCAGTGGCTGCGTCGGCCACAGCTGAGACCAGGGGTGGAGCAGGCCATGTTGGCGCTGAGGCCTGGTGCGCCGGGAGATGGGGGATTTCCGCTGGGTGAACCAGCGATGATGCTAATCGTCCTTGCATTCCGGAGTGACAAGCTCCCACACTGGCCAGCCACTCCCAGCTGTCTGGGCTCGTGGGTGGTGAGGAGGGTCCTGGTGCATGCCAGCCTGTGCCCATCCTGTGTGGTACAGAGTCTTCACTCGTTCACGTCCTTGTGTTGCTTTGCCCTGAAAGGTAGGCTTGGGTAGGGAGAGCTCCTTGTGCAAAGCTGGGTTCCCAGTGTGCCCTGTGGCACCCTGGGGAGGGGCTGTTGCTGCTCGGCCCTTCTCCATGCTCAGAGCCCCTGCCTGGAGCAGGACCCTGGAGCAGTGCAGCCAGCTACGGCTTCTGCACAGAGCACGTGATTCTGGGGTTGGCTGCGTGTGGCACAGCGGCTGCTAGTGCCGCATGGTGTCAGAGGTCCTCTTCCTCCCTCTGTGTCCTGGCTGGGTGTCCCTGGGGCTGCGAGAGCTTTGGCGAGGGTGGCAGTGTGTGTCCTTGGGGCTGAGGTTGGCAGGAGGTGCCCAGACATCCGCGGGGTGAGGGTGTAGGTTTCCCTTTCCCTTTGGACCCCACCACCAGGCAGATGTCTCGTTGTAGGGCTATTGCAGGAGGGAGGTGGGGGAGGACTAGAAGGGCAGGCGTCACAGCCCTGTCCCTGGGCCAGCGTGTGGGGACATGGGTGGGCTGTGTGGGAACTGGGGACACTGAGGCAGGAAGCTGCTCAGGGAGCCAAGGGCACTGGGATGGGGTCTGAGGCCCTGCATTCTGCTTGAGCCAATAAGGGCACTGACAACGCCCAGGAGGAGGTGTTCCCCAAACTCCCACGGGGACCCCACAGGCCTGCAGCTCCAGCCTGGCCTCTCCTGCCCCCAAGCTGTAGTTCTCAAACCTGGACCCTGCCACACCTGGAAGGCAAGGTTGTCTGGGCGCCTTGGGCACCAAGCAGAGCCCGAAGCCCTTGTTCCCTCCCCGACCCATCCAGAGGCAGCCTCTTGCCCTAGCCTGGCTGCTGGGACCAAACCCCATAAGACCCACGTCTCTGTGCCAGGAGAGCTGATTGGTTGTGCTTCCTGACTGTCCTGTGCTCAGCCCAGCCTCTCCTGTACAGGCATGAGCTTATCTCCGCCTGCCAGTGGGGTCACTGTCCCCAGGCTGTCTGTGTCCCCCAGGCACCCTGCTGCCCAGCCTGGCTCCCACACTCGAGCTCCACCCGCTCCCTGCCCTGGCCGGCCTCTCCTGATACCCGAGGGTCCACGCCCAGCTATCTCCGTGACGTGAACTTCTGTCCCTGTACCATGCTCTGCATGCCCCTCACCTAGCTGGCACCTCCCCGGCCCCTGCCCCGCATTTCACCAGGGACCGCCCTCATGGCTGGTCTACATCCCGCCTGAGCTCTGCCTTCACGCGCAGCTATCTGTCTATCCCCCGCTGCTACTGTGGCACTGGTGCCCAGGGCTCTGAGCAGGAGGGATGGGGGAGGACTGTCCAGCCTGCCAGGCCTCCTCCTGAGCCAGGCTGAGG
Organism: Petromus typicus; assembly: GCA_004026965.1. Taxonomy (NCBI): domain Eukaryota; kingdom Metazoa; phylum Chordata; class Mammalia; order Rodentia; family Petromuridae; genus Petromus; species Petromus typicus. Next base: position 52,282 of record PVIR01005090.1, on the reverse strand, counting down.
GAGGGCTCCCTGGTGTCCCAAGTCATGCTGAGTGGCCCAGGGCTGGCGGAGGGCAGCCTGTCCAGCTGCAGGGACCCTGGGGTCAAGAGAAGCCATGGTGCCCGATGGGCTCAGGGGGAGCTGGAAGGCAGTGGGAACCAAGGGGCCGTGGATCCAGTCCTTGTGTAGCTCTGAAGGGTCTGCTCAGGCCCCAGGGTCAGCTGGTGTCTGGGAGGTGAATTCCTCCACCTCTGCTCAGCCGTCACCTTGGTCCCATGAGCCACTGCTCGTGGTGATGGAAAAGCCAGCAGCGAGTTTTAACTCCTGACTTGAGGCCCAGGTCTGGCCCTGCCCACTGCTGTGTCCTGCCTGGGCAGCTGGAGAGGTAGAGAGCAGTCTGTCTCTGTCTCATGTTTGTCTGGTTAGGGCAGTGTCACATTGCAGAAGGTCCTTGGAAGGTTGTGTCTGGTGCTCCTTGAGCAGGCTGTTTGGGGAGGGCACTTGTATTTCTGAGGGTGCCCGTCAGGCTCAGCGGTCTGTCCAGAGCTGGGGGGAGGTTCATGCTGGAGGATGGTGGAGGGCTTGGCCAGTCGTCCCAGGAGCAGCACTGGAGCTCAGGGCCTGTGATACTGATGGTCACTTTGCTGCTACCGACAGATGGGGCTGCAGGTCCCTCCCTGCAAACACCTGCCCTCAGCCCTGATTTCCCTGGGGCAGGCATGGTGATAGAAGGGGACTCTGCCAGCTGGTAAAGCCTTAGGGACCCTGGTACCCCCCTGTGATGAGATCCCAGCACTTGGGAATATTTAAGCTTAAAAACTTAATACAGAGGGGCTGGGGAGTTAGCTCAGTGGTTCCGGCGCCTGTCTTGCAAGCGCAAGGACCCAGGTTCGATCCCCGGTAACCACATACAGTACTGGGCGTGGAGACTCACCCCAGCAGCAACCAGTACCACATCCCACAGTTCCGGGTGTGGTGGCTCACGCCTGTCATCCCAGCACTTGGGATGCAGAGGCAGGAGGATTGTGATGTGAGTTTGAGGCTGAGCTCAGGGCCAGCCTGAACCACAAAAGCGAGACCCTGTCTCAAAAAACCTAACCCCCCCCCCAAAAAAAACCCAAAAACTTAATACAGAAAAGACACATTGCTGAGAAATCCCCCAAATGCCCCTTACCATGAGCACACAGCCCATTGTTACTGCCACGTTATCTTTCTCCGAAGCTGTTACTAGTATGTCTGCGGCACACGAGGTTCACGGGCGTCTCGGGAAGCAGGTGTGCGTCTGACACAGCTCGATCCTCCCCACTAAATCCCTGCCCCATTTCCACCCTTACTGCCATTAGTTGGTGACTAGGACACGTAATGTTTACATTCATTATGGATATTGGTATCTGTACTGACACGTTGTAAACCTTTTCTCTCCCTTTCCCTTCCTCCTGTACCCTCGCCCTTTATCTTCTGGAGCCCTTTGCATTTGCAAAAGATCTAGCTGCCTGTTTTCTTGAATCCATCCTCTCTTTTGCTCTTTCTTGTGCTTTGCCTCACTCACGTGAGCAGTGCCACACTGTATATAAGTTTATGTGTCCGGTCCGATTTATTTCACTCAGCACTTTATATTTCCCAGGTGTACCCATTTCCTTACAAGAATCTTGAGTTTATCCTTCTTTGTAACCAAATAATATCCCGTTATGTATAGACACCACACTTCCTCTGTCCATTTGTCTGCTGCCTGGCGCACAGGCTGGATGGCGCGTGTATTGCTGTGATAGGACGTCTTTAACTGGGAACAGCTGGGCTGCAGAGGAGACTAATCCTAGTTCTTCCAGGAACCTGCACTCCGACCTCCACAGTGTCCCACCAAGAGTGCAGATAGTTCCACTTTCCCCACAACCTGCCAGTGTGATACTCTGATTTCTCAATGACGGCCATTTGTTCTGGTGTAGGACGGAAGCTCAGTGCTGTTTGCGTTTCTCTGGTGGCCAGTGTGTTGAACGTTTTCATGATTTTGTTCATTTGTCCTTCTGAGACATGCCTGTTCATTTCACTTGCCCATTTTTATCAGATCTTTTATTTGGGGGAGTCTGCTTTTTTTGAGTTCTTTGTGTACTGTGGAATGAGTCCTGTGTCTGAGGAGCAGCTGGCAAAATGTCCCCACCTGCAGGCTGTGTCTTCACTGGGGGATTGTTTCTTGGGCTGTGCAGAAGCTTTTTAATTTGATATGAATCCATGTGTTGATTCTCAATGCGATTTCCGGGCAGTTGGAACGACACAGTCTCACTAGTAGATGCAGAAAACCAGCACCCTTCCTGATGAAGTTGGTGAGCAGAGCAGCACAGATATCCTCGTGTGCTGGCCAGTTCTGTCCCCGTTGCCAGGTCGCTGACGGCCCTTGTACAGAGTGTACTCACTGTGGTGTTTGGAAGGAGGCGAGGCTCTGTAAATAATGTACAGGACCAGGGAAGAAAGATGGGCTGTGAGTCCAGTCATTCAACAGGTAGCTCATTAACTGAAGAATGTCTGTCTCGAGGACCTTCTTGCCTGGATCTGACAAAAGCCATTGTGACAAACCCTGGCCAGCATAATATTAAGGGGGAGGCAGAAAGCAACCCTCTAAAGGCAGGCAAGATGTCCTCCATTTCAGCTCCTGTCCATCACAGAGCTCAGAACATTTGCCTGAGCTGCCAGGAGAGAAAGGAATAAAAGGAGATATACAGGTAAAGGAGAACTCATACTCTCTGTATTCAGAGGTGACACAATCCTTTATGCAGAAGACCCAAAGAATTCCACCAGAAATCTCTCAGAATTAATACCAGTTTCAGCATTGTAGCAGGATACAAAATCAATGCACAAAATCCTTCTCTCCTGAGGCAGCTCTGAAAGTCCTTTTCTGTGAATGTCTTTACGAGATGTGATCAGAAATCCAGTGACAGCTGCTGCCGAGTGCCATCCGGCAGAAAGAAAGATCATAAAAACCGGACACTGTGTGTCCCTTTCATTCACCAGGTCTGGAACCATGTGGCGCCTCTTTCCCACAGTCAAAATGACCACAAAGTTAGGCAGTTTGAGTGAGTTAGAGACATCAAGGCACCAGGCTGACACCACAGAGACCAGCAAGGGCAGGGCTGCGGTGTCCCCATGTGACTCCTGGCTCTCCTCCACAGGGGCGGGGAAGGAAAAGACCGTGTCCAGACACAGAGGAGAACGTGACCCTCGGGGTGCCTCTCCTTCCCCGGGTCCTGCACAGGCGCCTGGCTGCCCAGCTGTGCCCAGCCAGAGGGAGACCCTGGGTGACAAGGACGCACTGTGGACACAGATGGATGCTTGCTGAGGAGTCACGCTGGCAGGAGGAGCCCAGCTGCCCACGTACATCTGCGTGGACTCAGACAGGCCAGGGCCGGTGTGAGTTGCTCCAGGTGCTGGATGTTTGTGGTCTCCGTGATGGAGACGGAGGCTGAGCGACTATGTCCCTGGGAAGGTCTTTGGCCCTCCTCCCCTGGGCTCTAGGAGGTTTCCAGCACAAGCTGTGAGTCTGCCGGCCACCTACAGGATTTTGGGGGCCTTTGGCTCCAAATCCCAGGGCACTCTGTTAAGGGAGAGGACTCGGAAGCCGGGAGAGGGTGGCAGGTGCTGTGTCCCGGCCAGGTGGGTGCCAGGTCAGCTGATGTGCAGAGCTCCTGCCCTGGCTGTGGCCCTGGGGCAGCTGGGTTTGGTTTCTGTGCTCTGAGTTTGGACCCGGGGGCTCAGCTGAGGACTCTAATCCTAATTCTCTGACGAACTTGCGTACTGGCCTCCACAGTGTCGCACCGTGGATCTCCGGTTGGGAGATCTTTTAGGGAGGACAGGTTTGCTCAGCACCATTGCATGGAATATCTGTGAGGTTCTAGGACTGCAGAGGGGGCAGCATTGCCCTCAGCCCTCCACCCACCAGACCCTCTCCCAGGCCAGTGTTGCCAAACCCACTGGCAGGACACAGGAGCTGGCTGGGGAGGACAGTGGCTTGTGTCTAGGTGTCCCCCGAAGCCTGATGTGGTCCTAGGTGGGCCTTTTCTGGATTTGAGTGTGACACTGGGGCTGATTCGTGGAGTGATCCTAGGATTAGCATTCCCTGGGTGTGAGTGCTACTGGGCCTAAGGGCGGGCAGACTGGATGGACCAGAAAGAGGGCTGCTGCTCTGGCTGCCTGCTGCATTGCTTCCTTCCTGTCTTCTGCACACTGTGGATTGATTGTTTCTCTTTGGTGACACCCTTGGCGATGTGCCACCCACCTTGGAGCCAGCTAACTACAGACTAAAACCTCCACAAACTATGAGCTAAATAAACCTTTCCTCGTTTAACTTTGAGTGTCATGTGCTTTGAGTGTCATGCATCTTGGGAAACAGGTGAGTGTCAGATATTTTGTCTTAATGGGAAGAGTAACTAAGGCAGTATCTTTACAAAAAACACAATGCTTGCGACTGCCCAGTGCCGTCCAGCAGGAAAGAGCTCCTGAAAACTCCCCCTTCCACTGGATTTAGCTCAGTGTGGCCTCTGGTTGTTCCCAAGTCAAAATGACCAGGAAAATTAACAGTTTGAATCAGTTCAGTTCAGGCAGCCAGGACAGCACAGCCACAGACCCTCAGGATGGAGGGCTCCAGAGCGGCTGCAGGAAGCGGGAGGCCGGTGGGAGGAGCGAGGGGGCTTTCAACGTGATAACTAAAACACCGAGACGCTCACTGAAGTTTGCAGCCACGTCTTGTACTGGGTAACGCTGGAGCTGCCAGTTCTCAGTATCGTTCAGAGTTTAGTTCAGTTCGTCTCATCTCCAAACAAGTGAGCAAGGTGTTGCAGCCCTGTGAGTTCTGCTGGAAGACGCTGCGGTTCAGGCGCAGGGGACAAAAGTCTCACACAGTAAAAGGAGAGCGCCGCTGCCAGCCCTTCTGCCCTTGGTGGGAAAGAGCGTCCTGCACTCTCAGGCGGGAGCCGGGGAGGGAGGGCAGCGCAGATGTGCCTGCAGGGGCTGGGAACCAAGTCCTGCCCCAGACTCGCTTGGCACCCAGGGCTGAGCCCTCTGTGGCTGTCCCCTGAGGGCTGGGTCACGCAGCCTGTGCAGTCCTCTGGTGAGTTGTCAGGCTCGAGGCAGGGAACCTCGGATCGCAGGGCACTCCTGGGTGCTGCTCAGGGAACCAGTGTGGACAGGGCCCCGGGAGGGCGTCTCCTGCAGGTAGCTCTCGGGGCATAGAAGTTGTTTTGGAGGGCCTTTCGGGAGAGCATGTGGCAGGGGTGACCGCGTCAGTGCTGTGGCTCTGTGAGATCATCGTGCTGGTCCATGAGAAGCCTAGGGCGGGGCCATGGCCTGACTTCTGTCCTGGAGGTCTGTCCCAGCAGGTGAGGGTTGCTGGCCTTGGGCAGTGGGCGGGAGTCCCCAGCTCTGGATCCAGGCTGCTCCTAAGCCCTAAGCCCTGCCCAGCATCTTGCTCAGGCTTGGCTTGGGCCTGTCAGGCTCAGAGCTGGCAGGGGCTGGCATCTCTGGTGTGCAGAGGCCCGTGAGCCCACAGTGGAGACAGAGGCTCGTGTACCTTGAATGCCTTGCTCATGATCTGGACGAGGCTGGTGCACAGCAGCGCGTCCTGCAGAGCCAGAGGCGCAGCGCCCATCTGCAGGAGCCTCCCGCGTTAGGGATGTGTGGGCTGGCGTCACCTAGTGGCTGAGAGCGGGAACGCGCAGGTGGTTGTGCGCAGACTTCACTAAATCAGTTTGTCTCGGTCTTTCCCGTGAGCAGAGGAGCTGGCCTGCAGGGTGGCGCCCTGTGAAGTGTATCTGAGGGATACAGGGCAGCCTCTGCAGAGAGTTTCTTCTTGTTTGCCTAGACAGCAAGAGACAGATGCCCTGAGCCCAGTATGGCGGGTACGTCTGAGGAGCACAGAGCTCCGTGGTTGGAGTCACGCCCTAGAGGACACGAAGCTCAACCCCAGGAGCCCTGGAAGGCTGCGGTGCCATCGGGCTGGGGCCATGCCCTCCTCAGCCCACGGACCTGACCCTGATGCAGGGTGTGCAGGGCCAGAGCTTCCTAGGCTTGGCTGACCTCTGAGCAGGAGGAAAGTCAGGGCTAGTCAGAGAGCATGCGGTGTCAGGGTGCCCGCCGCGGCCAGTCTTGGGCATCTGCTGCTTGGCAGTGGGCACATGCTCGGCTTGCAGCATGCCAACACAGAAAACCGTGCCTGAGAAGTTTTTGCCTACAGTTTCCTTTTGCTTTTAGACAAAGTCTATGTAGTACAGGCTGGCCTTGAACTTGCAGCAATTCTCCTGTTTCAGCTTCCTGAGTGTTGGAATTACAGCTGCCCACCACCATGCCTAGCTTACCACAGTTTTTTTTTTTTTAAGCTGATGCTAGGAAGGAGAGACTGGTTTGCCTTGGCACGGAAGCTGCCGCTGTCCCCTGGAGGACTCCCCAGCCTGGCCCCCTCTGCCCCCTCTGCCTGGGCACCTGGCTGGTGCTGTGGATTGTGCATAGGTGTGAGGCTCCACGACCTACCCACAGCCCCTCACCTGGCCCTCCAAGGGCTGGCCAGGCTGGTGGGATGCAGTGTCTGCTGTGGCTGTGCCTGGCAGAGCTGCTGCGCTGTGCTGCCTAGACCTGGGCTCCTGTGTGGCAGGGGAGGCAGCACGCTCAGCCTCGGGGCCGAGACCTGGGTTTAACTCTGGGAGTCAGAAGAAGTGGAATAAAATCGCTTTGCTCTCTTTATATTTGCGAACTCAGCTACTGGTCATGGAGCCCCATGTTCTAGCTTTTCCTTATTGGCACAGGTGACATAACCTGCCCTTTGTCACCGCAGCTCAGGGGGACCTTTCGCCTGGCTGGACAGGTGTGGAGGCAGAGGCTGTGGGGACCGCTGTGTGGAAGAGTGCTGTGGACCTTCCCTCGTAGCCTGTGGTCTGCTCAGGTCACAGGCCAGGACACATGTGACCATTAGTCCCCGGGTCAGCGGCTAGCCTGGCGATGCCTGGGGGCTGGGTGCCGAGCTGACCCCGGGGTCCTCCTCCGGTGCGGGCATTGGGGTGGTGGAGGGTCCCGGTGTGCTGTTGGGGTCTGCCTTGTTGGCGCTGTCCCTGCTTGCTCCTGGCTGTCATGAGGAGACCAGTGTGGGCCCCCACACCCTGCTCCGTGGGTTCCTGCCCTGCGCGGTCAGCCATGGACTGAGCCCCAGGACTGCGAGCCGGTGAGCCTCCTCCTATTTCGGGTGTTGGCAGTCTGTCCCTCAGAGATACGGGAGCGTCCCTGCGGCTTTTGTTTCTGTCTGCCTCGCCCTGGGTCTCTGCCTCTGTGTCTGTTTCACCTGAACATTCCTTGTACTTCCCAAGCTGAAGTGCACCTTCAGTTAGGCGCAATTGTACATTACTCAGGTACGTGCTGGTTTTGTGTCTGGACTCACAGGCTTACCCAGCAGAAATCTGATTTTGTTTCTTTGGTCCCTTTAAGGATCATGCCGTGCAGCACAGAGTGTGCTGGCCCTGTGTCCCCTCCATGCTCACCTGGCCAGCACTGCCCCGGCTACAGCTGCTCTGGCTGTGGCTGCGAAGCCAGGAGGAGAGGTCAGGGTGGGAGGAGCTTCGGCTGGGTGGGCGGGGCTCTGGCCAAGTGGGAGGGGCTGTGGCCTGGCAGGAAGGGCGGAGCAAGGCATCCCTGGGCCAGGAGCTCATGGTCTCACCGAGGGGCAGGCACAGGAACAGCCAGAGGAGCTCGGGGTGGCATGGAGCAGTGGGCATGATGGGTGGACAGGTGTGCAGGTCTGGTGGGTGTGAGACTTAGGTGGCCAGTGGTCTTGAGACTGGCCTCTGACCAGCGCACAGGGCAGAGTGGGCATGGGTGGGGCCAGGATGAAGGTCCTCGCCTCTGGGCCCTGGGACACGGAAAGAAGCAGGAGTAGGAGGAGGAGCGGGACCAGCGTCAGGCAGCGCCTCCATGCCCCTGTGCCCGGGCAGATTTGCTCACACGTGGGAGGCGGCGCCCACAGGCTTGACCTCTGGCTGAGGTCCTGAGCGCTCCACCTGGAAACCCTCAGGGAGAGGCAGGAAGGTGAGGCTGGAGGCAGGCGCTGGCAGAGCTGAAGAGCCTCCAGTTCCACACAGCCTGGGTGTGGGGACGTGCGGGCCCTGAGACTCCATGGGTGCAGAGCCCGGCCAGGGCGCAAGAGAGGTCAGAGGACCAGATCCTGCAAGCTATGGTCAGGCGAGGCTGAGGCAGGCGAATGCTGGGCAGGCTGCTGGCTGGAGCGGGTGGAGAGGTGAGCCGGGACCAGGGAGTGCGCAGTGTGGAAAGCCCGATCTCGGCTGTCGGGGGGGCTGTGGCGTGGGTGCAGTCCCACTGCCCTGGAATCCGGAGCCCCGTCAGGCCAGCTGCCCACGCCTTGGCCCTGTGTGCACGGTCCATGTCACACGGAGCCTAGGGTCCATTCCCAGATACATGCTTGGCTGTTCAGCTTGTAAGATGCTGGGCACCCTGTCCTGGGAGCTGCCCCTCCTCCTGACACCTTCCAAGGGGGTGGATGTTTCCAGGTAGACAGTTTCCGGTCTGAGAGCTGGGCTCCTTTTATGCACCAAGAGGCTGGGTGTGGTGTTGCCGCTTCTCTAGGGCTTCCGAGGGTACAGAGAGGCGCAGTGTGGCCTTGACCCTGTGCCTGTGCCCGCTGTGCGTGAGCTGGTCTGGGTGCCATGCTGGACAGGTCGGTGCACAGAGGCTGAGGGTCCCTTGTTCTGTTGCCCTCCTCTGCGGGAAGGAGTCAGGTGGGGGAGGGTCCTAGTGGCCCCCAGTCTGATGCCATCATTCACCGGGAAGAGACTTGTGCTCAAGGAGCCCCCCCAGCTGCACGGCTGCTCGCCCAAGGCTGAGCGAGGCCAGCTGTCCTGTGACACACCAGACCCAGGCCTTCTGACCCTGACCCTTGACCCCTGACCTTGCCTGCTCACCTGACCAGTGCAGGAGAGCGGGCTTCTTCCTCTTCTGGGCAAGGGACCTTCTGAGCCCCAGTGTCTCGGTGGGTAGAGGCAGAGCCTGGATGTGGGTTTGAGCTGGAGAGGACTGGACCAAATCCAGCTTGCTTCAGGCCCAAGCAGGACACTGAGTCCAGCCCAGGCTGCTGCCCTCAGCCTTGGTTGTGCCCCGAGGGCCCTGGGAGGCGGCAGCCTGGACCCTTCCTGCTCTGTGGGAGGCGAGGTGACACCCCACGTGCCCATCCGCAGAGCCGGCTCTGCCCTGCTTGTTCTCTGTGCTGCCTTCTCTTCCCTCCCCTGTGGTTTACAAGTTCAGCTCAGACCTTTGCTGAGGGAGCGTGTATATCTCACACACACACACACACGTACACATGTACACACACATGCACACACACGTGCACACACATGCATCACACACATGTGCACACACACATAAACACGCACATACATCATACACACATGCACGCAAACACACACAGGTGTACAACTTTGGAACTTGCTGAGACCCTGTCTCAAAAAGAAGGAATACACTTAGTTTGAAGGCCCTGGGTTCAATGCCTTATACTGAAAAAAAAAAAGACGAACTTGAAATATGTCATCTGAAATAATAAAAGGAGGAGGTTTGAATTGTTCCAGTCTGAATAGCAATGTTGCAGCAGAAAATGTAAATTTTACAGAACCAAAGGTTGGATCTGTACGCAGGACCTGTTGGTACCTGCGGGACCTGAGTGGTCCCGGCTTATGTGGGCAGCTTCCTCAGGAGGGAGCAGAGGGCTGGGTCCTGGGGCTCCTGAGCTCCAGCCGCCCCGTGCAGGCTTGTCCTGGGGTCCCTGCAGGGCTCCTCACCACCCTGTGTGTTGTGCTGGGTCCTGGTGCTGTGGGGGGCCGAAGCTCTTGGTCATTTCCGGTCCTGTGGTCAGGTGAGGCACCGTTGAGAAGGATGCGGATGTGTCACCTCTGTCCCTGTGACTCCCAGGGTGTGATGGCTTCAGGGGCCCAGAGATGTCGGGCAGAGGTGACAGATGTGAAGCCACCTGCCTGGCCCCGCCCGGCCCAGCAGAAGGCGCTGGGCAGCTGGAGTGTGAGCAGGATCCTATCTCTTCCGTGCACTGCGCCCAGACCGGGCACAGACAGGCGTGTCAGGTGCAGGAGTGTGTGTGTCATGGCTGTGGGGACTGGGTCTGTCCCTCTGTACTCACACCAGACCCTTTCCTGGTGGTGCATGTACATTGATGCTGGGCTTCCGTCTGTGTGCAGGTCTGCATTCCAGGTGTGATTCCAAAACACAATGAATACTCCAACTTCATGAGATGATTACAGTAACAGACACATGCCCTGAGCCCCTTTGAAATACTCCCTCTGCTCCAAACACTCTCTTCTCCGAGCGGGAGCATTTCTAGAGCCCTCTTCCTGAGGGGCTCGCCCTCGTAGCACATGTCCTGAGCAGCTTCTCAGTGCTTTCCTGTGTGGCTGTTTTGACTTTGGGGTTGAGCCAGAAGCCAGAGGGGAGGCATGGCAGTATCTTTCACTGTTGCAGCTTTAAAAAAATGTACTCGATCCCCATCTGTTTCGGTCAGCTGAGTGTGTACAGATCTCTGTCTCTGCTCCTGTACATCTGCCCAGCACATAACCTGTCTGTCGTCTGTCTGTCTGTCTGTCCATGGACCAGGGCCTTGGTGTGATCTGCACATCTGCACATGCACCCATAGAGCTCCACACGTCACACCTGGGCCTGTGCACCTGCCTGTCCACACCCGGCCCCGGCCTCCCTGCCTGAGCGTCTCTGGTCGCCATCATCGCCCTGCTCCAGGCTCTGTGTTCTCCCGGCGGGAACCGGTGGGGCTGCCCCTGTCCCCTTCTGAGAGCAGTGGCCTTGGTGGGTTCCTCACCCCGGGCCACAGAGCCCCACGTAAGTCACACAAGACGGGCTGCTCGCGGATGAATTCAGACTGCTGCAGAGGAGGCTTTATGGAAAAGCTGGTGTCTGTAGTAATTTCATCTCCAAAAGCCAGAGCATTGCAGAGAAAAGGTCTGGATGGGTCTGAGGCCTGGCTTTGCTTGTCAGAGGTCACCACCTGCTGCAGCTGGGCTGAGGATGGAGGTCAGAGGGCTGAGGAGAAGGGGCGGCCTCCAGGGACACTGGAGACTGAGCTGCCTCAGCACTGGGGAGAGGATCAGGACCACAGTGTGCCAGGGCTCGGGTCGCAGACTGGGGCATCTGAGAAAGTGGCTGAGAACTGCACAGGTCGCCTAGACGAGGGGAGGGCGTCCTGCAGCTGAGCTCCCTGGGCTGCAGACCCAGGCTGGAGGGGACTGGCTTTGAACACTGCAGGCCACATGAGGGGTCCTGGGCCTGGAGGGCCCCTGGTGGCGAGGCAGAGGTGCTCTGTGTCTTCAAGTCTGAGGCCAGTGGGCCTCACCTGGCCACTGCGTTCTGCTCCCGGTGCACAGTGGGTCTGAGAAGATTTCCTTCCTTCTCTGAAGAGCAAAAGCAGGGTAGGTGTGCCCCGTGCCAAGGTACCTTGGGATCTTGGCAAGGATGCCAGGCAAGTACCCTGCTGCCACACAGGGTGTGGGGTGTGGACCTGCTGTCACCTCACGTGGCTTGCAGGCCGGAGCCCAGCACGGGTCTCTTCCCAAGAGGCTTCTTGGAGAGAGTGAGCTTGGCCTGGGAGGAGGCTCTTGGAGGCCAAGAGGGGCCCAGAGGTCAGGGCGCCTGAGAGTGCCTGTTGGGGAGAATGCACCCCAGGAATGTCAGTGCCCACCCACCCTATCCTAACAGTGAGAGGCACAAGAGAGGCCCTGTGCGGACCCTGGGTGGGAGGCAACAGGAGGGGGCAGGTGGAGGCGGGAGCTCTGTCCCTGCTTCTGACACACTGCACGGCCTCTGTGTGGACAACTAGAGGTGTCAGCGTGACAGATGCCGCACAGCCAGGCAGGTGGGCGTTGGTGCGTGCCCCGTGTCAGTGTGGTGGGGTGGGCACTGCCCCTCGCTCTGCCGGATTGTTCACTCTCGGGAGTGTGTCCCGTGAATCCCTCCCGTCTCTTCATCCAAGCAGGGCCTCGCGGGCGGATCCAGGCCCTTGGGAGGTGTGTGGATTCGCGCCTGGGGCTGAGCCATCCGGGAGGAGCCGGCCCCGACATTGCTTGGGACTGCGGAGTGTTTTCACTCTGCACCTCCTGGGGTGGGGAGCTTCAGACCCGGCTCTGCCCTTGGCATCCAGGCTGCCCTCGGGCTGGCGTGGTGCAGGAGCCTCTCTGCTGCTGGGACAAGCCACTGAGCTCAGCTCCGTCCTGAGGTAGTCCAGCCCTTCCTCGGGCCGGGCGCACCTTGTGAGGGGCGCCAGCGGCATCACCCAAGAGGAGTGTGATGGGGGCATCCTGCCGTCCAGTCAGCACCGTGCTGTGCACAGAGCCTGGCCCCGTACCGCGTTGCGTCTCAGGAACAGGGCCCCAGGATGAGGCTGTAATCAGCTGCACCCCATTCTCAGCCCTGCAGCAGTGGAGCCCGGCTTCTGGTTCCGTTGTCCCGGGTGTGCGGGGAGCCCTGCTCTTACCCTCCTTTCCTGAATGCGCTCCCAGCTGCAGGCCCCTCATCCCATTCTCCTGGACATGACATTTCTCACTACACCACAAGATGGCAGCAAAAGCCCTCTTAAAATAAATGTGCAGTGGGAGGCCGGCTAGAACTTGGTGTGCTGAGGGGGGGGGGGTGCAGCTCTGTCCCCTGGGCGTGGCCCCCCCCACAGCTCTGTCCTGCCAGGGCTGTGTGGCCTGGAAGGTGGACACTCTGCAGGCCCTGGGTCCTCGGGCGCTCTGTGCCAGGGACACCTGCACAGCCTGGGAGGTGGGCAGACGGCCCACCAAGAGAACACGGTGTCTGGCTCGGGCTGTGGCTCATGTCCCTTGGGTCCTTCGTTCCCAGTTACCTGGATTCCACACACTCCACAGAGAGTGCGTGGACTGCGCCCTGTCCCTTACTGCTCTGGGGCCTCACATTCGGGGTTGATATTAATGCCAGAAGCTCCAGTCTATTCCAGGGTGGGCCCAGCTGCACTGGCCCTGGGCTGTGGGGGTGGCTTGGTGAGAAATCACCGGTCTTGCAGGGGCCAGTTGGAATTCCAGCATCACTGCCGTGGTAACCCAGGGGGCTCCCAGATGCCCTTCCTGGGTCTCTGAGCCTCCACACTGATGCCTGGCCGTGCACTACTGTGAGGCTTGAGCAGGTGACAGGTGAGGAGCCGGGCACAGGTGCTCGGGGGCAAGGAAGTGAGGTGCAGCGAGCGAGATGTGTCTGGAGCAGGAGCCGGGGGCCTGAGCGGGACCGAGGCCTCCTGCTGCCCCAGGCGCTCCGGGCCTCAGGGTTGGGGTCCCGGTGGTGGTGGACCTCAGGGTGGGGACAGTGTATGTTGCAGTTCCCTGGAACACAGAACGGGCTCCTGCGCTGAAGTGGTGGAAGTGGGAGCCAGGGTGTCTGGTGCCCTCCAGTGTTGGCTGCCCAGTGGGGCATTGGGTGTGGCTGCCACCCTCAGGCAAGACTTGCCCAGTGGTGTGCGGCTTTGGGGGTGAGAAAACCTTGCAGCTGCCCACAGTGGTGTGGGTGGCACAGGAGCCTCATGGGCTCCGCTCATGGTAGGGCTGCTCCCAGCTGGGTCTTGGGGCTCTGGGCCTGGTACCCCCTGGCTGGGCACTTGGTTCAGCGTGGCGCTAACAGAAGCCAAAAGCCTCCAGCCTTCCACATGAATGGAATTACTCCTAATGAGACCACTAAATCAGAGCCTGAAACAGTGCCTGAGCAGACTGCTTCGGGGATGATGCCAGTTACCATGGTACCAGGCACGTCCAAGGCCTGCTCTCGGGCCCTTTGCTTCACTGTTTCCGGCCCAGCAGGTGCTTTGTTTGTCCGGAGTCCCTGAATTTTGGCTGAATTTGGGGAGGCAGGTGTCGGTGCCACAGTCTCCCTCCCTTCAGAATGCTGACCTGCGTGTTTCCTTCCTCCCACCGTGGCGTGGCCTGGCTCTGCGGTCAGGACAGATGCACGTGTAAACACGGAGTCACTTCTGTGTGGGAACCGAGGTATGAACGTGTCAGAGGGCAGGATACGTGGTAGGTCACAGGAAGCAGGAGGTGGGTCCTGAGCAAGAGGCGGTGCAGGAGGCCTAGGGGTGCAGGGAGGAGGGAGGGGAGGGAACAGAACCGATGTGGGGTGTCCAGTGCCCACAGCAGCCCCTCAGGAGGAAGGACTGGTCTCCCGCCTGTCCCTCCTGCTCTTCCCCGGGGGCCTCAGGCTACAGCCCTGGCTGTGCCACACAGACCTTCACAGGAGTCTGAGCATCTTTAAACCCTGCGGTGACAGTGAGCAGGTGGTACTGAGAAGCCCTGGCTTGGGCCGCATGCCAGGCTGGGTGCCCTGGGAAGGGAGAAGCGGGAGCCAGGTGCTGCGGGGAGGAGCTGGGTCCCTCCGGGCGAGCTGGGTCGGGACGCAGGAGGGGTCAGCGGGAGCCGCCTGCGGAGGAGCTGGAGAGGGCGGCGCGGCGGTTTCTGATGGCCCCTTGCTCTGCTCTCACGGAGGCCGGCCGCACTGTGTGCTGCTCCTGGGGTCCAGGCTGCGGCCCACGGAGGCCGCACATCCACATCCCAGCTGCCCTGCAGCAGCAGATTAGACCCTGATTTCAAAACAAAGCCCTGAAATGTGTGCTGCCCATTTCCTGGAGATCTGCCTTCTCCAGTCCTGATTTGCTCGCTCACCACAAATACTTTCACTACTGAAAATGGCTTTTCACATTTCAGGCAAGATGTCAAATGAACTTCCCTCCTCCTGAGCTCTTCTGGGGCTGTCCGAGTGTCCTCTGCACACCGCACCTCTTCCTCTGGGACTGGCTTACCTGTCGGTGCTTTTCAATGCAGTGATAGTTACAACGAGCAGAACCAAGCACAGTTCACATAGAGCTTTCCTTTCCCTGAGAAGTGAGCGGAGCAGATGGAGCCATTGTCATCTTCAAGGACAGGACAGAGTTACCAAGTGCTCAGCACTCCCCACCCATCAGACCCCGCGTCGGGGGGACAGGTCCGCGGAGCCGTGTGCAGGCAGGTGCAGCGGTGTCGCTCACACGCTGGGAAGGTAGAAGAGCCCGAGTGACCCGGCGGATGGACGGGGGAGCGAAGGCAGCTGTCTGCACGTGGGTGCCACTTGGCCACAGCGCGACGGAGTCCAGTTCTGATACCGTGTGGGCGAGTCTCGGAGACACCGTAGCGGGCAAACGTTGCTGAGCATGGAGGCACGCAGGGTGTGATTCTGTCTCATGACCTTTGCAGAGAAGGGACATCTGCAGAGACGGGAAGCAGGCTGGAGGAGGGTGGGGTGACAGCCTGAGGCTGTGAGAGTGCGCAGATGTCCAGGGTGGAGAGGTCCACATTCCGGTGACCACAGCAAGAGCAGTAACTGTCGCTGAAATGAGTGAGTTTATGGCGTAGGGGTCACCCTCCGGTAAAGCTGATGAGGAAATGCGTGGAACCACAGGCCTGGGGTCGGAGGGGCTCAGAGCCAGCCCTGACGTGGGGTGGGGGTGGGGGAGGGGCAGCCTCCCACCCAGAGCCCGGAGCTGTGCCCGGTGGTTGTGACCTGTGTGTTGCCGGGCTCCGGCCAGCGCAGGCCGATTTTTTCTCCCTCCAGGGGGCGCCTCAGCATCCTCGTCCCTTTCCGGGCTCCCATGCCTGGCCCACCCTGTCCAGGGTTGCTTCTGAGGCCCTGCCTTGGGGGTGGACATTCTCTGACATCACCTCTGGGAGGGACAGGCCCTGCAGGTGGACCTCGGAGGCTTAGACAGGCAAGGCTTGGGGGTGGTGGGGGCAGGGTGCTCAGGAGGGTGCAAATGCCAGTCACACAGACCACTGCCTCCGTGTGCCCAGCTGCTGGCAGACGTGCGTGTCATGGGGGTGTGCACAGCTCCTCGAGATGGGCGAGAGTGATAGGCTTGGTAAACAGCCCCAGAGGGGGGCTCAGCCCTTTGTGAGCAGGAGTGGCACCTCGTGCAGCTGAGCAAACACCCATGGGGGCCACTGCTGGCACTGGGGCTGTGACACGGGATCACACAGGGACGGGGAGTGCTCTGGACCGTGCCATTGGCAGCGGAAGTGGCGGCCAGGAGTGTGGACTGTCTGCAGAAGCTGCAAGGTGGGAGCAGAACAGGCCCAGGAAGGAAGTGGTGAGAGCTGTAAGCCCTGGAAATGCCGCTGGGTAGAGCTGCCCAGGCCTGTGGAGCTCGCGTCTGGCCAGACTGCGGGGGATGCCGGGCGTGGAACTGCATGAGGGACTTAAATTTTCCCTGCTGGGTTTTGGACTTGCTCTGGCCCCTGCTGCCCTGTTCCCTCCTGTACCTTTCGGAATGGAAGTGCCTGTCCTGTGCCAGTGAGTGTTTAACTTCCTTTTCATTTGTACAGAGGCTTGAGCTGAGTTTGCCTTAGATCCAAGAGGAGAGCTGGACTTGGAGTTTCAGCAGTGTGGAAACTGAGGAATTTGGAGACTCTTAGAGACTGGCTAAATGCCTTTTGCATCATAGAGATGTGCATGAGTCTTTTGTGGTCCAGGGTTGAGTGTTAAGCCTGTGTCCTGTGTCCCCCAAAGCCTCATGCAGCCATAGGCGGCTCTCTGAGGGGCTGGATCTACAGTGTGAAGCTGGGATTACGGGGGTGGTTAGTGAGTGACTCCACCGATTGGCTGGGTGCTGCCGTAAGCCAGGTAACCAGGAAGGAACAGGGAAAGGGCAGAGGAAGCTGCTGCTGTGGTTGTGGCTCAGGCTTGTCTGTTTTGCTGCCTGCCCTACCATGGGCTGTTTCTCCTCTGCGATGCCTTCCCCTGCACTGCCCTGCCGGGAGCCAGCCGAGGGGTAGGTGAAGGTGCTAGGCAGCAGGGGGCTTCAGTCCCACGGCAGCCCAGGGTCGCCTGGGGTGTGACGGGGTGACCCCCACAGATGCGGGGTCCTGGCCCGGGGACTTGAGGTGGGCTTCTTTGGAAATAGGGCTTTTGCCTGTGGGTCCCGAGGTTGGCTGGCCCCAGTGTGGTGACGCTATCTGTGCAAAGAGGATCAAGGCCAAGGAGCAGAGAGGGAAGAGGAGGGACATGGAGGCCACCGGGGCCGAGAGGGCTCAGTTCCCCTCAGGCCCGGAGCCTGGTAGCTTTGGGTTCTGGTCCCAGAACAGAGGGGAACCTTGTCTCTTGTGTTCAGCACCGTGTTTGTCACAGCAGCTGCAGGAGTTGGGTCACAGGTGACCTACCTCGTCCCACCCAGGTGGGAGCAGCCCCGGCAGGAGAAGGGCACAGAGGTGGGCAAGGCTCGGTGGCATGAGGGCCCTGTGGCCCCTCAGCTGGTCTGGGCCACGTGTCTGGGAGGAAGTCGCTGAGGAGAGTTTGTTTTCCCCTCCTGTGTTTCTCCACGTCAGTGTGCATGCACCAGGGGGTGGGAGGGGCGGCCTCACAGCTCAGCTCCCGCCGCCCAGGTCTGAGTGACTCCTGTCCAGGGTGTCAGCCATGCGGGGTGTTTCTTAGTGACTTTCATGGTGGCCACAGGGAGAATGGAAGCTGCCACCTGCTCCAGGCTGGGGGATGTGCCTGTGGAGTGTTAAAGGCTGGCGAGTACAGAAAGAAGGGAAAGCCAACACGTGGCTTGGCTTTCCACTTTCTGAAGAAGCATGGTGGTGTGAATGATGTATGGGTTGAGCTGAAACCCTACTTGGTATTCTGAAATCTTATCTCTTTCTGCAAACTAGTATCCAGGATGTGGGTCCAGCCCTCTCCCAGATGCCGGGTGGGCTGCACCCCTGCTGTATGTCTTGTGGGATCCACAGGGCATCACCCTGGGCTGTATCTCAGAGCCCCAGGCTCACCCCGCAGAGCCACCCAGGAGGGGCCCACTGCCTGCCTTGCTGCATGGGCGGGCTTTCCCAGGATGGCCCAGGTCCAAGAGGAGCTGTCTGGCACAGCCTGTCCCTGCTGCAGAGGGACCAGGCTATGTGCCCCAGAGTCTGACAGAGCAGGTATCCCTGGAGCATTTCCCATCAGGTCTCCGCTGCTGGGCAGGTGTGTGGGCAGCCAGCAGGTGGCAGGAATTCTTGGGGGAAACCAAGTTTTCAGAGCCCACCAATTTTGGAGGAGCCCACCACATGTACAGCCACTGAGCATATCCTTCTTGGTGAGAGCCCAGAGAGGAGGACGTCACGGGGCCAGCACAGCGTGACAGTCCTGCTGCAAAAGGCAGACAGAGGCCTCTGGGGCCATTTCTACCAGAGCGTGTTTGTTATGCATGGCAGTGTCCCGGGTCCGGAGGGGCCAGGTTGCCAAGGGCAGCACATGCTGACGTGCATGGACTCGCCTTCCTCGCTCAGGGCTTGTGAACTAGCTTCTTCATCTCAAGGACCTGCCAACTCTGTTACAGGTTAGTGCTAAAGTGTCCCCCAGGAGCCCCTCAGGTGCAGAGGTGGGGCTTTTGGAAGGCAAGTGGGTCCTGGGGTGCTGTAGCCGTCAGTGGATCTACCTGGGGACGAGTCACAGCTGACGAGGCTGTCAGGCGGTGCCTGGTCACGGGTGTGGCCTGGAAGGCTGTGTTCTCGTCCCTGGCTCCTCTCTTCTCTCTCGGCTTCCTGGCTGCCGTGAGCTGAGCAGCGGTCTTGCTCCAGGCCCTTCCTCCACACTGTTCCCACTTTAGAGCTGGCTGACCACCCAGCAAACCCTGACTTCTTTGTGTTGAAATTGGTAAATGCACTGTCGCAGGCAAATGGCTCTCGGGGTCTAACTTGGATTGTCTGTGCCGTGCACTCGGAGATGAGTGGGAGAGAGCCATGGGGTCCTGCCTCTATGCAGCCAAAGCGACTCGGAGCCATGCTGTGTGCTGTCCAAGTGCAGCCAGGCCTGACAGCAGGCACAGTGGCCAGCCTGCCACCCACGGAGCATGGCTGGGCAGAGCCTGGGCACCTGGAGAGGCACTGACAAGGTGAGCAAGGGTCCCATCTGAGAAGTGTCCTTATAGGCAGCCCTGCAAAGCTGGGCTGTGGCAGCAAGGACAGCCCCGCTCTGTCTCGGTAGTTTGAGTTTTACAGAGGTCTGTAGTAGGACAGGGCGGCCACAGCATGTGTGATCCGCCAGCCTGTGCTGACAGAAACTAGCTGTCCTGGAGGACAGATGTCCCATGTGCCCTCTGGTGTGGCTGAGGGCTCGGGTGTCTTCCTGGTGAATCCTTGTCCCTGTAGCTACGTGGTGGTGCAGGACGCCGCCCTCTGCCTCCACTGCCAGGCCCTGTGGAGTCTGCCGTACGCTGGCTGGGAGGTGCTGGCCGAGCTTGGCTTCTGTGCGTGAATGCTGAGTGTCCACATCCAATCGGTCCCTGTCCGCTCCACCCCCCGGTCCAGCCCCGGCTGTGTGACATGCTGACTGCGGCCCTGGCGGGTGGAGCAGGTGGAGCCTGGCCTCAGAGTCGTTTCTTGCAGCAGGATGGCTGTGGGAGTGTGTCCGTGGTGTGGCACACGTGTGTGTTACACGGCTGGGCACCCATGAGGGAGGCCGGACCCAGTGTGGGATGTGCGGCTCCTGGTGAGGCTGCTCCCGGGTCTGTCCCTGGCGCTCCTCCTCGGTGGTGCGGACCCCACGGTCGACTCTCCGGGCGGTGGGGAGCAGCGCCCGGGGCTGCCCAGACAGCCTCCCTGCCCCACCGAGTCTCAGGGCTCTGCTGACACCTGCTCTGTTTTCAGAAGCACCTTGTCTCTGAGCTGGGGCACAGAGGACGTGGTCATGTTTGAGGGAGTCACGCTGGGTCCGCACCGGGGTGGCTGGGCAGCATGGCACCCCGTGCTGGCCAGCCCGCTCCGTGAGCACGTCGGAGCTGGTGGAAAGGACCGCTGCACGTGGCGTCAGCGCGCAGAGAAGCCGTGAGTGGGGGCAGTAAACCGGAGGTAGCCGCCCGGGGACCTGCCTGTCTAAAGTCTGTGGCACCCTGGCTTTAGCGTAAGCTGGGGGGGACTGGGGTGGCACCCTGTGCCTTCCTGCTGAGCTGCGCCCAGCCCTGTCTCCTCACTGGCAGAGAGCATCGTGCTGTGCCGCTGTTTGTCACCGCTGGCCTTGAACTTGTGGTTCGCCTGCCTCAGTCCTCAGACTCAGACCTTTTCGTGCAATAAAAACTTTGTACTTTAAAAATGTACAAGAAGGACCACATGTAATTTTCTTTCTTTCTTTCTCTTCCCTCCCTTTCCCCACCCTCCGTTTCCATGTCTTTCTTAATGAGTTCTCTCTATAGGAAGAAATCTAACTTGTAAAAAACTTTTTCAATTTTAGGCACCTAATTCTTCAACATTTGTGTTAATATACATTTTTCTTTATATTTAATTTCAGTGACAGCCAAATTACATGCCCTTAATTGAATTAATACAAATTAGACCTGAAAGGAATTGAAGAATGAAAATTTGGGATGTTTCTTGAAAGCTTTCTCATTGCTGAGCCATGCTTTAAATAAAAAACCTCTTTTTCTTCAGAACGACACCAATTAATAAGAGAGACAATGGTTCGTGTCTTCCTGGGGTGAGGTGAGTCACCTTGGAACTGAGCTGTCACCTAAGCCAGTGTCAGGCGTGTGAGGCCAGGCCTGGGCCTGCGTGGAGCTGGGGTTCAGGACTGGTGATGTGGGATCTGGGCGGGTAGGTCCTCAAGGATGTGGGGTCCTGTCTCCCCAAACGCCGCCCTGCCCGCCTTAGCTTTCCCTTGCTGTCCTGTGCTGTGGACCCCTGTCCTCAATCAGCCCGACCGTCTCCTGTCCCTTGGGGACATAAGGGCTTCTTGAAGGCATTTGAGGGTTCTTAGAAATGCACTATTGGGTCCCCACAAACCAGCAGAAGAAACAGGGGTGCTGCCTCCGGCTCTACCGCTGCTTCTGGGTGGAGCCGGCCGGCCGGCTGTGTGCTAACCCGCCTGGAAGGCACGGTTCAGAGGGTCGCTCTCCCTGCCTCCTCCCTCAGGGAGGCTGTCCCTGCTCGCAGTGGCCCCCGGAGCAGCCACGCGGGGTCTCCAGGCAGCTGAGGGTGGACGTGGCCACCCTGCCGCACACTCCAGCTCTTTCTGGAGCAGAGGTGGTGTCTCTGTCCGGAGAGCTGAGGATTCAGGGCCAGCCTGGGCTCCGTGATGAGGCCCTGTCTCTAAAGCACAGCAAGGCACAGGTCAGGAGGGAGTGCAGCGCTGTCCCACTCATCACTCTGCTGAGACACACCTCTGCGCCAGGGCGTGTCCTGGTCGCGCCTGGCTTCCCCTGAACCCTGGGTGTGGCAGTGAGCGCTCCAGACGGGCATCCGCAGAGCAGCGGTGTGTGGTCCACACGGCTCCCAGGACACGGCTTCCTAGTGTGGGGCTGGCTGTCAGGTGGCACTGTGCCCTGGCTCTCCTGTCCCCACCTCTCCCTCCCCACACAGCAGCATCTGTGGCTCCCGCCTCTCTGTCCCAGGGCCACTGTGACGCCAGCGGTGGGGCAGTGACCTGGCACCCTCAGCATGGCCGCCCTGGACACACGTGGCTTTGCCCCCTCAGGACAGTCCAACCTGGGCAGGGTGACTGTTTCTCTCTGGCTCTCCCACACACGCAAGCAGGACAGCGTTCAGCCGCAGCATCTCTGCGTGTGCCGTGTGACCGCGCCCCTCCATGCACCACAGCAGCTGCGACTGCTCACTGTGGCCCTTGAGGACATTGCTCCGGGTGCCCCTCTTGGGTGCCGAGGCACACACACATCTCGGTGGCAGCCGCAGAGGTCATTTTTCATTCACAAAAGGATGTGAAAGCGGGTGGTGTCCAGAGTAAGACAACCTCCCCAGACAGCCGCCCGGGCTCCCACCCCACAACTGCATCAGTGTTTTGGCTGCAGCCAGAGCATGGTGCTGGTGCACTCCTATCTACCCAGCTGGGAACTCACCCGGGACACAGAGATGCTTGCCGACCCGGGGGGTGGGGGGAAGGCTGCCATGGCCACCAGCGGGTTCTCAGGGGTGGCTTGGGGCGTGGGCATCGCACCCAAGGTGTACTCTTTTCCCAAGAGCATGGAAAGGAACAGTGGGTCCGTGGTGGTTGCTGGCCAGGGTACGGGGAGGATCCCGGCATTTAACACCACAAGGTTGCCCAGGTGTCCCCAGCCTGTGGTGCAGGGGGTGTGTGAGTTCACACAGGCGTGTAAAGGGTCCCTATTCACTCCAGTGGTCGATGCTAGACAAAGAGGCCTCGCTGGGCTTTGTCTAGCAGAGTTCAATAAAGTGCTTTGCCAGGAGAGAGCACAGCTTCCGGGTTTAAGGCCTTGATATATACGGATATTAAAGTCCTCATCAGAACTCGGCCCAACTGTCTCTGTTTCCTTGAAGAGCTTGGCAAGGTAATTGGAGAGCCCTGGCCGGGGCCCTTGTGTGGTGGCGGTATCAATCTCCACGGGGTGACAGCGGGACAATGGTCACCCTCCTCCGCGGTCAGCATGGCCCCTGTCTGAACTACTTATTAACTGGCATGTGAATGGGCAAATGAAGGGCCAATTTATATGTTGCACAGGGAGATGTATTGGGACTACGGTGGACATTGATTTCCTTCCTTCCTTTATTCCTGGTGGGGACGGCAGCAGTGGCGCGGGCGTCCTTATCAGATCCTAGACACTTCCCCGCCTGTCCGCGGCCATTAACCTTGCATATTATCTGGCTTTGGAGATTAGTACGAGGTGCGTAAACCCCTATTGATGGCCGTGCTCGGGCAGCACGGCAGCTGAGTTATGGGCCTGGTTCTGCTGACTCTGTGATGCAGATGATAATATTATGCTGGTGCCCGAAACTGCTCATCTGCCATCTCTTTCATGGTGTCGCGGCGGTGTGGCCTGATGAACAGAGCCGTAGCCAGGTGTGTGGCTCTCTGAGGGCCCTGGGAGGCTGGTGGCGCTGCGTGCTCTGCGTCCCCCACTCTCGGCCCTTCTGTCCCCGCTGGCTCAGCCCCAGCTCCACCTTGGGGCAGGGTGGTTCACAGCTGTTTCCCTGTCTCGTTTGTTTCCTGTAGGCAGACTGGCAGGGCTGCACCTTTGCTGTCTACACTCAGGGTGAAGCTTGGCCTCATCAGCCACTTGGCCCTGGACGTGGTCTTTCTTAGCTGCCAGTAGCTCCAGGAGCAGAGTCCCCTGAAAATGTGCTCTCGAGCTTGCTCATAAGCGGGAGCCTGGCATCCTGCTCACCGGCCAGTCCGATGGCCTGTCCCTCTCTCTGCACCCTGTTCAGGGTGGCTCGACTGCCCCTGCAGACCAGCACGCCCTCCCCAGCCTGCTCATGGCCTCAGGGGACCAGACAAATGCAGAGCCACAGAGTGGGCTTTGTTGGAAAGGGCACAGTGCTGCTGCCCTCTTGTTTGACCTTCTTTCATTCTTGGTACCTGGGCGAAGCAGCATGATGGCAAAGTGTGTGAGGGTCCAACCAGAGCTACTCCGGGTCTGTGGTCTCCACCCAGAGCCCTCACACTGGTTTCTCTGCTGAGGCCGGAAGCACCGTGTCCACTGCTGGAGGCCCCTGTCAGGGGTCGACTCTGAAAGCTTGGCTACTTGACTCCTCCCTGGTCTGTGCTGCTCAGTGTGGCGGTGGCCCAGGAAATGGCTGTGGTGGGAGGACCCTGGAGGGAAAGGGAGGGCCTCTCTGAGAAATGCAGTCTTGGTCTGGGGTAGAGCTCAGTGGTGCAGTGTGAAGCCCTGGGATGGATCCCTCATGGGAAGAAAGAAAGTGGATTTCCCTCCACTTACAGTGTGAACTAGAAGTACGTTATAAGGCCCGGAGAGTTCAGAGGAATAAACCCAGCAGCCTGGAGCAGCACATGGTATAGTGCCATGGGCTCTCGTGACAGCTGGTGCGGAGCGCTGGGTGGAGCATGCTCAAGCGCCAGCCTGACCTCCTGTGCTGCTCTTTTCCTGGCGTCAGAGCCCCTGAGGCTGAGGGTAGCCCTCTGGGGCAGCTGAGGCTCCTGCGGCCCTTGCTGCATTTGCACAGAGCTCCCAAGCACAGGTCAGTCACCCACCCACCGAGCCCCCGAGTGCCAGGGTCACCACGAGTGATGTGGTAAAGAAGACCCACACTCTCGGTCTGTGGGTGCCCTGCGGCCCACGGGGACGGACTGGACAGCAGCAGGGCAGAGTGAGCAGCTGTGGCCTCTTGGGGTCTTCACCCGTGGCCTTCTGTCCCTGCTCCAGTCTCTCCCCATGTCTTGTGCAGCAGCAGAGAGCCTCATGCCCCGACTGCGCTGCAGTTCTCTGGGGAACACCTCCACCCCCAAGCTGTGTGGCTGACTCTTCTCGAGGGACCCCACACTCTGGCACTGGATGTCTTTCCTGGGAGTCTAGGAGAGGCCACGAACTCATAAGCCTGGCAAGACGCACGGTCCTGGTGTGCTCCATGCTGGAGTCCTGTAGCAGCTTCACTGCTGCGCACTCACTCTCTGGACAGAGGACAGTATCTTCTTAAAGAAGGTCTCTAGCCCACGTAACAGAGGGCTTGTGGTAGGGCCTATTCACACCTACCACTGAGGTGCAGTCTTCGCTGTCTTGAGCAGTCTGGGCTTGTCCCCTTTCTGACATGCTACATCTCTCAGTCCAGTGTTGTGTGATCTCGTCTATACACATTTCAGAACGCAGTTTTGAGAGACAAACTTGGCATGATACAAGAAGGCTGCCGAGGACCCGAAGCAGGCTGTACACAGTCTAATGCATCAAGGTGCTGGGAGCAAGCTGTGAAGAGTCATCCCACCATTTGCTTGTTTTGAGAAGAGTCTGGCTGAAGCCTACGTGCTGAGGTCAGAGTAATTCATACCCAAATTCTGTTCCCACAATTCAAACCTTCTTACTAGAAGGACAGTGTTCTAATTCCAATCATATATTTTGTGTTCTGTTCCTACTTTGAGATGCATCATCTTATCCTCAACAGCCTTGTTTATGTTGGTTTCCAGAAACCACACGTCTTCATACCAGGCGCCTTTGCACGTAGCTCATCTTTATCCCAGTTGATTACTAATAAAAATCAGTGGCTGGGACAGATTAATGCCTTTTGCTGAAGCAGCACTGGCTATCCTGGCTCCTGCTTTCTGTCTCTTGTAGTTCTGTCTTTTAGTTTTTCCTTCCCCTTTGAGTTGTACACTGAGCAGGTGACTGGAACCCACTGCAGAGGTTTCTGGGAACATTTTGGGAGTTCTCATACTTAAAAACCTAGTGTTCTCCTTAAAATCACCCAATATTTGGTTTTACAAACTTCTGGGAGTGTCGGATTTTAAGTCTGTCTGAATCAGGATCAGATTGCAGTTAGGTGTCTGTCAGACCTCTCTCGCTCTGCAGATCTCTCCGCCATCTTGTCTTGCTTCCCTTCTAGTTCATGCATTGCAGAAGCTGAGCAGATGTACAGCTGCCATGTTTGAATTTTACTGGTGGCATCTCTAGTATGCCAGGCTTGTTCTCTTGTCCCTCCAGCCACCCCAGGTTGGCAGTTGGCTGCAGAGGTTCTCACAGGAAGGTGCTACCCCTCAGGGCACTACTGCTGCTCAGGGCTCTGCCTGCTCTGTCTGGTGACATTTTTGGTTATCACAAAATGATAACCGGTGCTGATGGCATCCGGTGAGTGAAAGCCAGGATCCTGCTCAGTGACCATAGTGGCCCCAGAAGATGATTAATCCCAGGCATCAGAATGCTGAGAGCTTGGTCAGCAGAGGTTAGAGTGGTGATCAATGTCTCTGTATTTGTGGATCTCATTTCTGCCCAGTGCCTAGACTCCTCTCTTAGTGGGGCACAGTGGTGGTGTTCAGAGTCTGTCCCCTTCACTGACCAGAAGGGTCAGATGAAGAGAAGCCTCCTAAGCCTTCAAGATATTTTCTTAATTAAATATTTTATTATGCACACTACATCCCCAAAGCTGGTTCTTACACGGAGACAAGGTGTAAAGATCCTTTGCTGAATGGTGTGTTCCTCAAACAGGTCTAGAATGAGGTCACAGTAGCTATGGGAATGTAAACACTCTTTCTTTGTTCTCAGGTAAGTTTGGATGGACACGGACAGATAATGTCTGCAGAGTTCACAGTGTAGCAATAAAATGTTTAACAATGCAGGATAATAAAACAGCCCCACTGGCTGGCTGCAAGGTTGGCCATACAGCTGTGGAATAGGCATTCATGGGGCACATGAAGCCTGGTACACTGAGAGACTTGCCGGGTGCTTGGTCCATTGCAGCTCATTTTTTTTTTTGGAGACTGGGGTGAAATTAGATTCTGGAAGAGTGGAGGGACCTGTTACAGACCCACGGTCTTGGCTAAGTCGTCCTCCTCAATCTTTCCACATTCCCCCATTGCTGAAGTGCAGGGAATGGGGGTGCCATCTCAGGGCTTTGTAGGGTCTTCATGTCACCTTGGGTGGTGCCTAGCCTGGCCCCACATGAGGTGAGCACAGGATTGGCTGTGGTGCCTGGGAGCTGTCAGCAGTGGGACCTACCCACTTCCCCTGTCTTGGCATCGGTGATGCAGAACCGATGTGTGCAATGGAAGGCACTGAATTGGAGTGGCCATGGGGTAGGTAGGCAGGGGAGCCAGGGAGGATGAAGGTCGCCTCAGGTGGCTGGGGACAGGCAACTCAGGCCCCTAGAGCTCAGTGTGACCCTGCCAAAGCTTCCTAGATGGAACACAACCAGGCCAAGTTGTGAAACCTGTGGTCCTTCCAGAGCTGGAATGGGATCAAAGAGATTTTAGGAGTGTGAAGAGACCTCTTTGCACTGTTTCCCTGTTTTCCCTCTCTGCACTTCCTGTCCCCCTCTTCTGACTTCCTGTCTTCCTCTCTGCATTTCCTGTCTCCTTCTCCTGACTTCCTGTCTCCCTCTCTGCACTTCCTGTCTCCCTCTCCTGACTTCCTGTCTCCCTTGCTGCACTTCCTGTCTCCCTCTCCTTTCTGTCTCCCTCTCTGCACTTCCTGTCTCCCTCTCCTGACTTCCTGTCTCCCTCTCTGCACTTCCTGTCTCCCTCTCCTGACTTCCTGTCTCCCTCTCTGCACTTCCTGACTCCCTTTCCTGAATTCTTGTCTCTCTCTCCATTCTGCATAGCCCTAGGACCTTGGATTTGACTGAGTTCCTGAGGGCTGAAGGGTGTTGTTACATTCGCCTGGCTTCTTGTGGATGTTCATTGAGGCCCAAGACCCAGTCACAGCAAGATGCCATTTTTGCCAATCACCTTAGAAATCTACAAGTCACCAGAGGATTCTGGGCTTGGGGAGCTCAACCTGGTTCCCCATGGGTTGTTGGCTGTTGGGAGCAGTAGCTCCCATGGACACCAGCCATGGCCCTGTGGAGATTGTGTCTGAGCCGGTCCTTCCATCGAGGTGTCACCGCTGAGTCACTCCCACTTTTTGCCTTTTAGATTTCCTTCCTTCCTTCCAACCACCCCATGGCCTTACTTACAAGCCCACCTCTGCCTACTGCCGTCTGCCTCCTCCCTGCGGTGCCAGGGCCTTGGCAACCCAGCCCAGGCCACGGGCCATGCAGATTTTCCTTTGTGCTGCTGTGAGTCACTGCTTCCTGCAGGCCGCCCACTTGTACCGCACACCCACCCCCTGCACCCTCGGGAGTACACACTCTCTCTAAATGGCACACCAATTAAGCCCGAGGTCTGAAGAGCTTGAGAGTACAGGAGGTGTGTAGTTCTTCCCAGAAAATGCTAGTCTCAGTGGTTAGCATCACTCACTAGTTTGCTTTTTGTGGTAGGCAGGCTTGTGCTGTACCTGTGGAGGGCACAGGAGGCAGGGAGCCCGGGGCTGCAGCACGTGGCCCTTCCTGAGACAGGCTCTGGGCTGTCCCTCACTTCCGGCCCTCAACTTCCCAGCTGGGCCTGGTAAGGGGCGAGCAGTGACGAGCAGCCTGGGACCCGGTGGAGATTGCTGGGGCCTGTGGGAGGCTGGGTCGCCGGGTTTCCAGAACCCAAGAGGAGGCTCAGGCTCCTCTCTGACCTTCCTGGTGACTGGGTGAAAAGGATGAGAAAATGTGT
Organism: Petromus typicus; assembly: GCA_004026965.1. Classification (NCBI taxonomy): domain Eukaryota; kingdom Metazoa; phylum Chordata; class Mammalia; order Rodentia; family Petromuridae; genus Petromus; species Petromus typicus. Next base: position 24,301 of record PVIR01005090.1, on the reverse strand, counting down.
TTTATGTTGACGGCAAAGCACAGTCTGCCTGGTGGAGGAGCTGAATCTGAACTGTAAGACGAGACACGTCAGGTGTTAGTACACCTGGGTCCATAGGGGTGCGATCAAATATACAGTAAATGTTTAAAGCAAAAATTCATTGCAGTAAAAGACACATTGGCATTAATGCATTCACAAGATCACATGTCCTGTTGTGGGGCGGCCTGAGCAACTGGTGGTGTGTGCTGGGCTGAGTTGGGCAGCTTTTTACCAGTTTTGCCAGTAGAAAGAAATTCCCCCTCTCCTTTGAGCACATTTATCCCTGGCCTTGTCCCACAGCAGCTCCGGGGTCCTCTTTCCTGTATGTGTCTCATTGATGGCTGCCAAGTGCCGTCCGGCAGAAAGGCAGCTTGTGTAAGAGCGACGCTGTGTCCTCGTCCACCTCAGTCACTGAATCTGGAGCCATGTGACTTCTGGTTCTTCCCTGTCAACATGACTTTTTAATTGATTCAGGATGTCGGGGGAGCCAGGATTGTGCAACTAAAGACACCTAGGAGCGAGGCCTCCGGTGCTGCTGCAGGAAGTGGGAAGCACGAGGGGTGAGTGTCCTCAGAGTGAGGGGAGTGTGAGAGTTCACAGCAGTGTATTTTCACTATAGTGAATTTATAAAGGTTTAATACCCACTGTACCTTTCGCTCACATTCACATTTCATATAGGAGGCTGTGCAGTTGCTGGAAGCTGACCCTTCTGGAGACATGAATGTCTAATGGCTGTCGATGGTGGCGTCACCTTTCCTTCTGCCCGTCCTAGTGCAGCTCTCTCCGGTACCACGTCTGCTCCCTGCAGCCTGGAACCTGCAGATGAGGCTGATTGACCTCGTGGCAGGAGCTAACCCTGATGATGGTTAGCAGCACTGCCGGGGCTTTAAGGGCCTTTGCCACATCGATCTCCAGAACTGTCTTCTCCAACTGAAATCTGTGCCCATGAAGTACCAGTCCCTACCCAACCCCTGACAGCCACCGTGCCCACCAGGGCTGTGGGGACTTGGCATCAATGTGGTCACGAGTGTCTGTTCTTTGGGACTGGCTTGTGTCACTTTGTGCACTGTCCTCTGGACTGTCTGTGCTGCAGGCACTGTTGGAAATCCCTCCTTTTTAGGAGTGAGTGATTTCCTGAGGTGGGGATGGACCGCGCCGTCCAGCCAGCATCTAGGGAGGGGTGTGCGGATTGCTGTCCTTCGGGCTGCAGTGGATGTCCACGTGGGTCCTGGCCTATGGCTCTGAAGCCGCCACTTGCCCCTCCATGACTCCATACCTGCCCTGCCAGGGTCAGAACCAGCGCCCCATGGTGAGTGTCCCGCCATGCTCCAGCATGCCCCCCTATGACCCCACATACCCTGCCGCTGTACTTGTGTCTTGTTTGTCTTTGCTAATCAGCTGTATGTGGTGGAGAAAAGGGTGAACCTTCCGTGACCCCAGCAAGTAGATGAGTTCGAGAGACTGAGGTGGGTGGCCAGTGCCCGGGCGCTGGAGACACCATCGGTGGGCAGTGTGGCTGCTTTTCAGATCCGGACCTGGGATCCATTCTTCCTTGCTGAGCTGGGCTTGTCCCGCCTTGTTGGGAGCCGTGCTGGGTGCTCTAGCCCCCACCACGGCCCCGTCTGTGTGCCCAGAGACTGGTGCAGGCGGGTGCTGGGCGGGGTCGGGTGCCAGGGCCTGGGTTCTGGTCCTGGGGAGCCTTTGTCGAAGAGATCTGTGCTTCTGTTTTCATACAAGGAAACATGAAGCTGTCTGCTGGGAGGCTGTAGCATGGCGGATGACGGGAAGCCCTTGTGTGACCCCAGCCCTTGACCTGAGCGCAGGCCCCGATGGACAGCGTGGTGGCTGACTGCTGATGGTGTCTCAAGATTAGCTGTGCAGGGACAGCGGATGTCGGTGTGTCAATTCCCTGGGTTTTATGTTCTAATCTGCGAGACTGGCCTCAGGACAGCATGTTTGTCATTAGCCAGGCAGACAGCACGAGGGCAGCCATCACAGACCGGCTTCCCCCAGGATGGTGGCCCCATGAAGCCTTGCGCCCATGTACAGAGGCTGTGCCCCTCAAGCAGTGCCACGGTAGCAGGGTGCAGGTAGAGGGCACCCTGCTGTCCCTCTGTCTGTCTGTCCAGGTGCACACCCTGGCAGTAGGTGAGAGCACCCCTCCCCTCTCTTGTGTCCCTGGTGCCATGGGGCTGCTGGCCACTGACCGGGTCAGTTGTGAGCCGCTCAGTCGGTGTCCCCGCTGTAGAGCTGTTTGTTTGGCTGAGACTGGAGAACTCTGAACTCGCAGTGTGCTATTTATTGTATTGAGCTGTGTTTAAGGAAAATCTACTGCTTTCCATTGATGGGCGTTTGTGGCTAACAGCACTTTAAAGGAGTGGAAAGCGCTCCGTTATCGCCAATGGGAGCAGGATCAATAGTGGCTCAGTAGTGGCTGATAATTGGAGTAGCTGTTATCCACAAGAGCACCGGCCTCCTCGAGTGACTCTTATCAATCTATTGTCCATCATCATCTGATAATCAGACCGAAAATATGGTGGGGAATTTTCCCTTTTTAAATCAAGCTTGTGAAAAACATTTGAAATAATGATGAAAAAAACCCCTCATTGTTCAACTCAGTGGGGAAGAAAACCCAGGAGCTGAGGCCCCGGGGAAACAGGCAGCGCCAGGGTGGTGGCGGGAGAGCGGCCCTGGGAGGGACGGAGGGCTCTGTGCCCAGCGTGACAGCTCCTCAGCTGGGCATGGGGGCTCATCACCTGCTGGCTGTGTCCTGGCAGCTGCCTCACCGCCTGGCGACAGGGGGTGGGTGCAGCATAGAGGAAAAGGCCACCAGTGGGACCCCAGGTGCCGTGTGCTGTCCACACTGGTGACCCGAGGCCAGGCTGGGCTGTGGGGCCCCAGGAGGACTCCAGGGGTCATGTCCCACTCATCCTGGGCGAATAGCCTGTAGGTCCTGGTGAGTGGCCCAGGTGGTCTCCGGCCGCAGTGGGTGTGAGTGGGTTGTTGCTCTCAGGGTGGACCTTCAGTCTGCCCCTGCCCCTGTGCTCACAGCTGTGCTCTCTGAGCAGCAATGCAAACCAGTGCTATGTGCCTGGGTAACGCCGTTCATCGCCGATCCCAGAAATGCCGGTCACAGGAGAGAACTCCATCCACAAACCCGAGCTGACACACACCCGAGGGGGTGTGGTCAGGGCCTGTGAGCCATCCTGGGAGAAATCTCAAGTGTGAAGGACACAGGGCAGTTGTTTATCCAGGACCTGAACCCCAGGGACACGCTGAGGAGGAGTGAGATGTGACATGAGTGTGAGTGTGCGGGGTGTGCACCAGCGAGCGCGCATTTCTGCAGAGATCTACACTCGTGTGCTTCCCTACCTCCCCACGTACTCAGGACCCTCTTCTGGCAAGGAGAGTGTACCTTCATGCCTGTGCCCCACCCGTAACCTGTGCCCCGCTAGGCCCCGCATTTCTTTTTTTTTAGGATTTTTGGAGACAAGTCTCGCTTTGTAGCTGAGGCTGGCCTTCCACTCAGCCTCAAACTCACATCACAATCCTCCTGTCTCTGCCTCCCGAGTGCTGGGATTATAGGCGTGAGCCACCATGCCTGGCACTGTGGTATGTGGTACTGGTTGCAGCTGCGTGTGAGTCTCCACACCCAGTATTGTATGTGGTTACCGAGGATCGAACCCAGGCCCTTGTGCTTGCAAGACAGGTGCTGGAACCACTGAGCTAAACCCCCGGCCCCCAGGCCCCACATTTCTTGCAGACATACCACCTGGCCGTCTACTGCCGGCGCTTCCTGTGGCTGTTTAGTGGCCCACGGTGATGCTCAGGGAGCCCCAGGTGCCCCTCTGCCATGCCTGGCATAGTAGCAGAGACATGTTCAGAGTGCTCAGGCCTGGAGCCAGCTGGTCCCCAGGCAGGCCCAGGATGCAGGCACCTTGGGGTTTCAGTGCTTGCGGTCGCAGCGCTGGGCCCCGGGTGGTCCTGGGGACATGGCTGGCAGAGTACATCCCTTGGGCGGGGCCAGTGCCAGGCATCTGAGCCCCACACTTTCCCAGCTCATAGCCACTATTTTTATTTATTTTTTGAATGCAGGCCCGTCACACTAAACTACATCCAAGTCTTTTCAGTGTTTGACATTTTGGAGAGTCTTGCTGTGTGTCTTTGTTGCCCAGGTTGAGCTCTGCCTTGCAGCCCCCTGCCTCTGCCTCCTGGAGTGTAAGTCCTGCAGGAGGTGCCACCTCACCTAGCTATGCAGGTGCTTCATGACTGGTGCTGTTGCCAGCTAGGATTGTGCCAGGTATGTCTTTGGCAGTTTTAAGTCCCCAGCTGGGTCTCTCCCTTCTCGGAAAGCCCAGCCAGCCCTCTGGCCCACACTCTGGCTCCATATCCAGCATGTCAGCTCCTGTCTCCAGGCAGCCCGAGTCCCTGAGGGGCAGCTGCTGGTTCAGTGGCCGCTGCTGTGGGCCTGGCTGCCGTCCTACGCTCCCCTCATCCTGGACCCTCATGACCGCCTCGAACTCCCTGATATGTGGGTCCCCATGCCGCCTTGTTGGCCATAGGGTGAGTGTGGTCACTCCCATCCCTGCCCCCGGCCCCTTTGGCCCAGGAAACTTGGCATCTGCTCCTTTGCCTGTGGTAGACGAAGATGGGAGATGAGTGCTGTCCCCTGAACAAGGAGGGCCATTCCGAGGCTGTCACAGGGCTGGGCTTCCTCCTAGTGTGCAGAGGCCATCAGGGTGGCTGGAAGGGGCTCAGTGTGTGTGCACTGCCTCTTTCCAGCCCAGTCTCCCTGGAAGGCGAGGATTGTAGTGGTCCGGAGCCAGGGGTGTGGAGGAGCAAGTGGGGCCGAGTGAGATCTTACGTGTGGGTCTCCCCACACCATACCCCCAGCTGCCACCAAACCAGCTGTAGCCTCGTGGTGGGCTGTGTGGGGTCTACATGCATACCTGTCCAGTTGGGCAAGAGCAGTTGGCAGCCTGGCTCCTGCTGCTCTCAGGGGCCGGCAGATGTGTGAGCGCAGACATGCATGCACACACGCACGCACGCGCGCACACACACACACACACCCCAGGTCACCCTCAGCCACCTTGGCCTCACGTCTGGCTTCCACTTATTCAGGCTCCTGCCTCAGCCCCCGGCCTATAACTCTGTCACCGGAGAGCAGGGTGCAGGCAAGCGGCTGGGCAGTGGGTGTGGGCACTTGCTGCCTGGAGCTGGGGGCAGTGTCCATGCTCCCCATGCCACAGTGAGGGGTGGCCACTGTATTGAGTTCTCAGGCTGGGTTTTCTCCTTTTTGCTTAGTCTTTGGGCTGTGGGTCTCAGATTCACTTGACAAAGGGGAAACAGGATTGGAGTGCGGGGACAGGCGGATCCAGGTTGAGCACAGTGCTACGTGGCCCCCGTTGCCTGCCCTCACCCTCAGGGACACCCAAGCCTGTGACCAGGCTGCATGGGGCCTGGCGGCCTGCGATATGGGCATCCTGGGACACAGCTCTGGCTCCCAGGCTGAGGTCCCTCTCAGAGGGGGTGCATGCTTTCCAGCTTTGTGGTGGGGAAATGGCACCAATGCCTGGCTGGGCTGAGGACACAGGTGCCAGGGTCCCTGGTGTCAGACCCCAGCCCACAGGGCACTTGAGTGGGGTCTGAATGGCCCAGTCCCTGTGCAGAGGTGGGTGGCTTGGGTGTGGCCTCCTCATCCTGTGCTGGGTGCTCTTGCACTATAACCAACCTGTGCGACTGTGCCCGGTTCCAGGTGGTGGGCATTTGGGTCAAGGAGGCACCATCCTTGCTGCTGGACAGCTCGGGCCTGGAACCATGTTCTGGTCAGGTAGATGCAAACCACATGGAAACTAAACAGTCCCTGGAGTCCCCCAGATGCCACCGCTTTTGATCTCTGGTCACAGTGCTGTTACAATTTTGGACAGAAGCCCTAATGAAGGCTCAAAGTGGCTCTGGCTGGACAGGTCCCTGCAGGCACTCACACAGTTGAAGGGGTGTCTATCACCTGCTATGCTGTCAGGTGTTCCTGGCACCCTCTGTGGGGTGGCACATGTAGACCTGGGGTGACCCTGGACGTGACTGGGGGCTGTGCCGTTCTATGGGCCCTGTGGAGCATGCGTGAGTCCTGTCACATGCACACACACACACACACACACACACACGCACACACGCACACACGCACACACGCACACACGCACACACCTGGGGAAAGTTGGCGCTGCCGTGGTTATGGGGCCCACACAGTTGGTGCTGCCTTGTCTGGGAAAGGCAGTGTGTAGGGACTGCATTAGGCCTTATCACTGAGCCAGACCCCAGGGCGGAGCCACGAGGCCTGGCACCTCACTGGCAAACTCGGCCATGCTCTGGACTCTGGGCAGGGTCACTTGGAGGTGAGGTGGCTCCCGTGGATGGCACTGTGCCTGGTGCAAAGCTGGGATGCCTGCGCTCACCCTTGGCAGTAACAGCTCCACTCTCGCTCAGCCTGGCAGTGGCCACAGGTCGCTTGAACAGGCTGAAAAAGCATCACCTTGTGGCTTCACATCCCCTTTTGCCCACGACGGCTCTAACTCTGCACTTACCTTTACAGAGGTGGTTAATTTCTGACCCTCCCACTGGGCTGCAGACTTGTGAAAACAAATACTCTGTTTACTTTGTTCACTGATTTCTCCTGACTTTGGGCACAGGGCTGGCAGCAGGGCCGCCGGGTGAATGTTTGTTACAAGGACGGAAGGAAAAGGGGGCGGGAGGGAGCGATAGAGGGTTAAAAGATCACTTAGGTGAATGAATGTTTAGTCAGATGGTTGGATGGTGGGTGGATGGAAGGTTACATGATGGATGGGTGAAGACAGACAGGTGGATAGTGAATGTGTAATTGGAGGAATTTGAGATTGAAGGAATAAATGGGCTGGTGAGTTGATGTGAGGTTGGATAAGTCAGACAGATGAGGAGGTAGGCATGATCTGTGGACAGATGACCTCATGGTCAGGTGGATAAATCTACAAGCAGGTGGATGGTTGAGTAGCTGGGGAGATGGTGAGTGGACAGGTAGCCAGATGGATGGATGGGGGATGGGTGGGCGGGGGGGTGATGGAGGAGCTGGTAAGTGGGCGAGTGAGGGGTTAGACTGATGGGTTGGAAATGGAAGCAGAGACTGTCCGTGGAGATTTTCTCAGTCTCTTTCTTGAGTGTCTTTATGAGCTGTCATCAAAACATGGTGACCGCTGCTTCTGGGCACCATCCAATGGAAAGGCAGGCTCAGAAAAACGTGGTGCAATGTCCTTCTCCACCTTAGTCACCTAATCTGGCTCCATGTGACTTCTGCCTCCTCCCCACGTCAAAATGACCATGGAAGGGAAAAGTGTTGAGGGGCTTCAGGACATGGAGGCGGCCAGGGCAGCACAGCTGGAAACCCTCAGGGAAGAGGACCTCAGAGCTGCTGCAGGAAGCAGGGAGGACGGCGGGAGGAGTGTGCTCACAGCCAGGGGGAGGACGCCGGTGGAGGTTCGGGGCAGTGGATCTTTAGCTGAAATAAATCTTAGATATTTGAACTTTGTGTTTTGTTCTCACGCCTCCTGCACATTTCTGCAGCGTCTGACCTCATTGTTCCAGGCAGGAGCAGACATTTCCAGAAGCCCTGGTGTGAAGGATAGCTCCCAGACGAGCACAGCGGAGCTGCCAGGGTCCTTGCACAGCCCTGGTGGTAGGCACTGCCCTGCGTGCAGCCGGCTGGCACGTGGCCAGCTGTGGACTGGGCCACGATCTCCCCACAAGGACAGTGCTATGGCCTCGGTCTGGATGACCCCCCACAGCCTCCGTCAGTCAGAAGAGGCTGAATTTGGAATGTGTCATGCGGAGGTTAAGGGTGTGTGATTACTGAGCCACTACATGTGAATGAGCAGTTCAGCACTGCCTTAGTCCTGGTGGTATGGATGGGATAAACGAGGCAGAAAGACACGGCGAAGGCCCTTAGTTACCTTTGCTACCTTGGAAACACACTGTTTCTCCTCTGCGTGTCTATTTGCCATCCCTGCCTTGAAGCCAGCTGACTATGGACTGAAACTGTTACAACTGTGACCCAAATAACCCTTTCCCCTTTAACTTCGAGTGTCTAGTATTTTGTCTCCGCAGTGAGAGAAAATTACTGGCACAGATGCCCTCACAGGAGGGCGCTGGGCGCCCGGGATAATAATACACTTCTCTCTTGTTTGAAATAATTGCACTCAGACGTGAGCTTGTGGCAGGTCCAGCACTAGGACCAGCAGTGAGGTGAGTGGAAGCTGGGCTGAAGGGCCAGTGGAGAGAACAAGGGCACTCAAACAGGGCACTGCCCGCCCTCTGCAGCGTCACCCTCTCCTCACCTGTGAGCGGTGTTCGAGACAACTCAGGGAAACTTCACCTCCTCCTCCCTCTCTCTGCTTCCCACAGGCCTTTTAGAAGTGGAACCCAGGGAACTCTAGCAGCAGGTCCGGGCGGTGATGCCAGAGGCTGTGCTGCGGGGAGGCAGCGCTGTGTCCCCTCCCTTGTTGCACAGACAGTTGCCCTGGGCGTGGGCTTGGTCCACAGACAGCACTGAAGCGCTCCTCCCTCTCTGGTCCTGTGGCCCCTTCTTGCATGTCATGTCACGTTGTCAAACTCAAATCTGTTTTTTTCTGTGCAGCAGCCAGAGAGGTCACTGAGTGGCCAGCAGCTCTGTGCATGGTGACGTGTGGTCTAAGTGCACTTCCGTGGGGATTCAATCAGCTAACCACAGACTCTGACCAAGTGCGCATCTCCCCGAGCTGCCCCCATGTCCAGGGCCGGGGTGCTGCCCTCAGGGTACTGTGTCTCTTCAGTTACTCGGGAGACTTTCTGCCCTTTTCCTTGTCTCAGCCTTCCTGTTTTGCTCCCTGGGAGACTTACAATGGACTCTGAAGTCCAGGCTGCCAGTCGGGTGTGGTGCTGCCCCCTGCCCTCCTGCATTCCCACCTAAACAGGGCACATGGGCATGGCAGGGGCTGGACAGCTTGAGCCCACTGCTGCCTGCCGTGCTTCTGGCCTCAGGACACAGGCTGTGACCTTTTCATGAACGCTGCCCCATGTAAAACTAATGTGACCCTAAGTTCAGAGTTAGGGAATGAAAAATGAAATTTGCTTCAAGGAATGGAGAGGTTTTCTTAAAATTAACTTTTATGTTGCAGATTTATCTTCAAAACCTACAGATATTAGTTGGTGGGTTCTCATAAGGGCATTTGACTTTCTCTACAGTCTCCCCAATGTGAACCTCAGACTCGCTGGGTCAAACCACACTCACTCTGGGACTTCTGACTCAACTTTACTTTAGGGTATGTGTGCATGTGTGTGCATGTGTGTGGATACATGCATGTTTACATGTGTTATTTGTCAGGGGATGCTGAGGGGATAAAGTGGTTTAAAGATTCTAAAACTAAGTTTGGCAGATATGCAGGTTTATCTTTTTACTTTATCCTCTTTGCTATCTGGCTGCGTTGTGATTTCTGGCCTTGGATCAGCTGCCTGCCGTCCCTCTGCCCCTCGCCTGCCCCTCCCCCCTCGCCTGCCCCTCCCCCCCTCTCCTTTCTGTTTCTGCCCCTGCCTCCTTCCATCACTCCTGCTCCTGGCAGAGCACTTGGCGTCTCCTGACGCCTGCCTGTGCGGCTGCCCTCCACCCTGGGAGTCGGGATGAGCAGGATGGGCTCGGTCTCAGCTGTGCCAGGCCAGCATTGCCCGCCTCGCCGGCAGCCTCTCCCCGAGAGCAGGTGGCCCTGTGTCCAGCCGCCTCCCGTCACTTCAATCCCTGTACTTCTTGACGCCCACATCCTCCTTACTAGTTACCAGGCTCCAGTTCCTCTGGGGACCCTGGGCTTTTGCCTTGGTGAGTGTTTCTCTTGGGGAAGGAATGCCATCTGCCCTGCCCCCACACCCGTCCGGGGCCATTTCCTCAGTGGGCTTGAGCACAGGCCCCGGAGAAGGCCGGCTCTGGGGATCCCGAGGCCGTGGTTTTGCTGGGGTGGGACAGTAGCTGGTGTCTGAGTCCTCTGAGGTTGGCATGCCACACTTTGTGTGAGCATTGTAGACAGGGTGCTTGTGGGTTCTGGGGTGTCACAGAGCACGTGGTCTCTGAGGGTGCTCGGCCCTGGGAGCCAGGCTGCTCCGAACCTCACTGAGCCACCGGTGCCGAGCCGGCTCGGTGCGGCTGGGGGTGTGTGTCTGCCCAGCGCTCGGCTGCCTTCAGAGCAGCTCCTGTCGCAGGGGCAGGACGGAAGGCCCTCTGTGGGAAGGGGCTGACAGATTCCTCGGTATTGCTGTGGAACTTTTTTTCTTTATCGAAATCTTTATTGGTGTATTACATATACACATCATGATTGCACTCAACAATGAGAATTTGTACCAGTATATGACACAACTAAATTCTCATTTTTTCCCATTCGCTTACCCATACTACCGCCTCTGCCCCTTATATACATAAACCTTGTTTCCTTTCTTTTTTATTATAATCTCATCATTTTCCCTCTCCTGTGGAGTTTGTGCAGTACCCACAGCGCCGCTCCGCCCACACTCTCCTTCAGCACCTCGGCCAGCGCCACGGCCGGGCCTGTCCTCCACTGGAGCTTCAAGAGCAGGCGCTCCTGCGCGTGGCACGCTGCACCGAGCCTGGCGCGCTTTCCTCTCGCACCCTGCCGTCTGAGCGTGGGCTCCGGGAGTGGCAGAGGTGCCATGGCCTTGGCTTCCGTCTGGCTGTGATGTCAGGGCTCAGGGGGACACGTTGTGTGCTTTGCGGCGGAAGGAAACTGTTAAAAAGCAATACCGAGATTAGGAAGAGTTTTTAGCATTTTTAGCGAGCTGCTGCTTTGTATCCCAGGAGAGGGTAGGAGCATCCTGCTCTCGAGCATTTGAAACCAGTCACAGCTCTGATCAGAACTGTCTGGCTAGCGACTTGGTTTTCCTGCCACTCACTCATGGACCGTTTGCAGAAATCCAGAAATGCGCCCCTTCTCAGGTCGTATGGGAGGAAGACTCTGCCCTCGCTTTGCTGAGCCGCCGTGCAGTTGCTTCCAGCGCAGTCGCTCCGGGAGAGGCCGCAGCTCGCCGCTTGGCAGGCTTGGGCTGCACTCCCGGATTCTGCACATAGATGGCGCTTTTGACCTGCCCTAGCGACGCGAGCTGAGCGGCGGCATGAAAACACTCGCAGGGTCTCTGAGTGGGAAATGTATTCGTTACTGCTCTCTGGGAGGCCAGGGAATTAAAATTAAACCTTTCTGAAGACAGCAGTGTGGAGCCTCTCTCTCAAATGCTAAAACCTTAAGCACACAACCACCCAGGTATGGAAATGAGTGTGTTTATTATGACTGTTGTTATGCATCGGGGATGATGTTTTTATCTAGAAGAGAGGAAAAAAAAATCGTGTAAACAAAGTTTTATTTGAAGATGGGTCTGTGTGGGTCTGTGTGTCTGTCTGGGCTTGCTGCAGAGGGCCCCGTGACTCTCTGGGTTCTCCCCGCTTTTATCCCTTCTTCACACACGTGTGCAGCCTGTACACGTGTACACATGCACACACACATGTGCTCACATACATCCAGGCAGCGCACGGACCCTCACGCACACAGAGGGGAAAGAATCAGGCTGTTGTCTTGCGAGTGTTACTTATCATATTAATTAAAATCTGGGGACAGCTGTGTGGGAAATTAACAAACGTTTGATTTGTTGTGTTGCTAATGTGACACTTATTATACAGGTCAGAGTAAAACAATACCTCAGCCAAAATATGCTAATGCGGTGCGGCTGCCTCCCTGTGAGCCGCCGCAGGACGGGAGGCGGGAGCCGCCGGCTGCCACAGCCAGGTTTTAAACATCACGTCATTAGCCCTCAAAACCGCAGAAAATACACTTTCCCTGTGTGCTGACTTGTTTAGAAACAACACTACGTGTTTAAGAACAACGAGAGAAATGTATTTAAAATAAGCTGGGTTCAAGCGGACTGCATCTGTTGCTTGGCTGTGAGCGTGATTTTATTATGAGGAGAGCCAGAATCGTGCACGAACAGACCGTGCTTGCCCTGCGTCTGTCCAAGATCCACACTGGCAAAGTGGGGGCGGCGGGGGTCGCGTTCCACCCGACGCCGGCAGGGTCCTCCTGTCTGCACCCGACGCTCCCACCAGGGGCCGAGTGGGCGCTGTGTCCCGGCAGAGCGCAGCGCTGTGGGCCGGTGAGCTTTTGTGACTCTGCCCAAGTCTCTCCTGAGTCACGACAATCACACTGGTCCTCAGACTCTCAGCAAACTTCTTGCATCGAGCCCTGAGCCCACGGTTAAGCTGGTGTCGCACAGGCAGGAGAGGAAGGGCCGACTGCTTCCGCTGTCCCGCCCCGTGCTGCACTGCCCTTTGGTTTCCGGGTTTTCTGCGTTCCGAGGGCCTCCTGCCCGCATTTCCTCACCTTAGTGCTGTGCTCTTCCCAGCCTGGGTGCCCTCTCTTCCCCTTCTGGTATTTTGATTTTGATACTGAAACGGGGTGTATGAAGTCAAGCATTTGTTTGACAGTCTTTGACAGCAGATTGTGCAGACAGCACAGAGACAGGATCCTGGAGCTGGATTTCCAGGGCGCCGTGCAGACCACAGGTCAGCTGTGGGTCAGGCTGGCCGCCCTCCCTGGAGCAGGCAGGCAGGAGCCCGGCGGCTGCTCAGCTTCCTGAGTCTCTCTGCGGCTTCTGTGAGGCCAGTGCCTTCGGAGCATCTTCTCACGGTGGGCACAAGCCACTGCGACAGGCCTGGAGCAGGTGTGGGGCCTGCGCCCTTACCTGTGGCTTGAGCGGCTTCGTGCAGGTCAGAGTGTGGTTTCCAGCTCCGCCGCGGGGCTGTCGGCAGGGCAGGCTGTGCCGCGGCCGTCCTCACGGCGTCCTGCTTGGGTTGTGTGAGAGCAGAGGTCGACACGGAAGCCCACGGGCGGTCTGTGAGTGGAGGGCTGGTGTCGCCGGGGCTGGGCTGCGACTGCAGGAATGCCGGAGTGCAGCCCCGCTCAGAGAGCTGCGCGACTGCCGCAGCAGCCTAGCTGGAGACTCGGCCTCTAAATAAACTTGTCTCCTGCTCGGGCGCGAGTGTGGTCGGGATGAAATATGACAGAGTATGCAGTACTCCCCATCATTAGGCGGCAATTTCCAGCCTATTCAAGCTGACGGAGCGCGGAGAGGTTAGCTCGCCAACAACCCTTCCTTTCTCAAAACCCAGTAGCTTTAATTAAGCTGGTGTGATGGTGCTGCCATTTCCAAACACAAAGACATCTGACGCTGACAAAAAAATAGTTTATTTAGCTTTGAATGGATTTTTCTGGTTTGAAGAGCTTGTTTTTTTCTTAATATTAAATTATTAATGAAAAAGCCATAAAGGGGAAGTTAGTGTTGGAGCTGCACCCATGAGGGGGCAGAGGGCACTGGCAGGGTGCAGCGGCTCGGTCGGCCCGAGTGGGCACGGAGGGGGGGCGCAGGCAGAAGCCCCGCTCGGGAGAGGCTGGGAGGGGACTGTGATATGTCTGGGGGTGTCCGGAGGCCCTATATTGGGTAGAAATACCCAGGGCCCATGTGAGTCTGCGGAATCAGTGTCACCAGGTCCCGTTCTGTGTGTTAAGAGTCACAACGCTGATGAAACGTGCAAGTGGGTTATTCTGTCAGAGCTGCTGATTGGGCTGGAGCCGCCCCGCGGGCTGGTTCCTCGTCCAAGCCCTTCGCTGCACCTGCTCCGCGGGATGCGGCAGGCGGAGTCCAGGGCGGGTCGGGGTCCACAGTCTGGAATGAGGGCTGCCCTCCTCGCAGTGACAGAGCGGTTTGTGCTCTCCAGACACCATGGTCTGTCTTTTCCTGGGGAGCCGGCGCTGACTTGTCTGCCCTCTGCTCTCCATGCGACTACTGGCCTCCTCGCGCTCACGGGTGCAGGGTGGTGTCCAGCAGCTGTAGGGACAGATGGTTCTCCCAGAGGGAGCAGCCAACCCGTCTTCCTGTCCCACAGGCAGTGTGGCTGGCCTCTGGCATCCTCATTTGTTTATACTCTGCCTCTCTGTTTTTGGGCAGAACTCACAGAGGCAGAGGCATGCTTCCATCCCAAGAATTTTGCTAACTGCAGGCGGGGCTCGCCTTTGTCTCTGCGCCTTTTTCAGCACCCTGTGTCTTTCTCCACCCTCCCGCTTTCCGAGCCCCTCTTTGAGCGCTGGCTGAATGGCTCTGCGACCACCAGCCTTGCAGAGCCGGAGGCTGGGCTGGACGGTGCTGGATGCAGCGGCGGTGCACGTCTCTCTGCCCGGTGCCTCCGACTGCACTCATCTACGGGTCCTGTGTTAATGCTGCTCTGCGCAAGAGCTGAGATGATGCATTCACACAACGCAGCAGATCTGGTTAAGGAATCTGTTAGAGAAGCTCGTCCAGCCCGGAGCCAGGGACCCCTGTCACTGGGCACAGCACTGCTGTGGGCTGCATGCCTGTACCTGGTTTGGTTCTCAGCGCTCAGGTCTGGGTGTGTGTGATGCACAGACAGACCCGCTGAGCCTTCCTCACATACGTATGAATCTTGTCTGGTTAATCGGGAGAGATGTGGCTGTGAGGTCTCTGCCCTTGGAAGTGTGTGGAGGAGACATCTCAGACCTCACCGCTGCCTTCCTGCCAGTCAGTTGGGCACTGTCGCTTCGGGGAAAGCTGCATTTTCTGAGGCGAGGAGCCAGTGCGTCCAGCCCCTCATGTCTGTCTGTCTGGCCACGGGGCACTGATGTGCTGCCTATTTCCTCTGGCCTCCCAAACATTCTGGGGAGGGTGTGGTAGAGAGAAACAAACTTCAAAACATACTATTTGGATTTTAAGGACAGTTTTTTTAAAAAGAGCAATTTCCATATATCAACACTTTTTGGTGGGATCCATGAAACATTTTGATCTGATTTAGCACAAACAGCTTCAGCCTCAGGAGCGTTGTAGGGCCTCATCTGCATGTGTAAAGGGTGAGAATGGAATTGCTTTAGGTATAAATTCAGTGTAGAAAAAGACACGTCGTTAATGAGCCATTAAGGTAGGAAATTGAGATGCACAGAGCTGTGAGGCTCGGGCTTCTGCTTCTCACAGTGCACAGGGAGTCCTTGAAGGAGCTGGCCATTTTGTGCTGCCTGAGTTTTTGCACGAGGCGGTGGCTTTTTGGCTGAGACCAATAGTGCAAGGAGGCCATGGAGAGGAGCAGGGTGAGGTCGGTCGGCACCATGTGCACTCCTGGGAGAGACCTGGTGGCCAGGCCTTCTCCTAGGGCAGGAGCTCCCAGGTGCTGCAGACAGCTCAGGGCCCGGGGCCTGCGGGCTCGAGTGGGTGTGCGTGTGAGGCCTGGTCGGTCTGACCTGGGGGACTTGCTGACCCTGCTGCTTTGACGGGAAGTGTTTTGGGAGGTGCCTGAGGCCGCCCGGAGTCATTGTGCAGCTGTGGGGGGAGACGGGCCGGCGCAGGGCCCGATGTGTGGCCGGCACAGGGCCTGATGTGTGGCCGTGGGATCGGACAGGTGATTAGGGACACCGAGGGCCTTGACACCCCACGTCTTTCCCCTGCCTGGTTTCCACCCGGAGATACTGGTTTGCACCCAGAGACCGAGACCTGGAGTGCAGGGCCTCGTTGTGGGCCCAGCCCGACACGGACCCTGCCGGCCCCATCTGGACAGTTTTTCTGATCCCCACAGTCACCCGTGTCCAGAGCTGCGTTTGGAAAGCCCCCAGCAGCGCATCTCGCCCAGCCCCACCCTGACCACGTAAACAGCAGGGCCACACTGTGGCGCAGACGTGGAGGCTGGGCGGCTTTGCCTCAGCACGAAGGCCTGGAGCAGGTCGAGTCGGCTGCGGGGTGAGGAGAATCACTGTCACTGCTTGGCGTGGCTCTTCTCGGCCATCCTGGGAGGACATCTAGGAGCACAGGGCTCAGGGTGCCATGGACACCCAGGACTTGGGGCGTTGGGTCTGTCTTCCTAAAGGCTTTTCCAGAGATGCTGCTCTGCTTGCTGGGTGGCAGTGCCAGGTCACACACACTGGGCCAGGTCAGGAGCTCCCTGCAGAGAGGGTAGCAGGGTGGAAACAGCTTGAGCCTCCAGGGGGAGAAATGACAGGGGCATCCAGTGAGCTCAGGGCCAGCTGTGCCCAGAGTCGGGTGAGGATGCCACAGGGCAACCCTGGGTGCAGTGGCAGCCACCCTTGCTTTAGGGATGGTGCAGCACGGAACGTTATGTTTTTGTGGAGCTCTGTAGCTGCGTGGGGCGCAGAGTGAAGGCAGTGAGGAGTGGGTTACTGGTGGCTTTGGGGTGGTGTGTGTGGACTCTGCAGGGAGAGGCGTGCTTGGGGACGAGGCCTCCCCTGACAGACCAAGCTCCCGGGAGGGGCTCCTCCCCTCTGGTGCCCAACCCTGGGGAGGGCATCTGGGGGGTGAGGTGGGCATGTGTGAGGGAGTGTCAGTGTCCTGAAGACTGACCACACTAGCCAGGTGTGGAGGGGCACACCTGTGTGCTTGCACGCTGGAGGCTGAGGCAGGACAACACTGATTTGGAAACTAGCCAAGGCCACATAGTGGGAGCCCATTTTATACAAACAAATAATCCTCTATGCCAAACAGACAGAACCTGTTTTGTTTTTTTTCTGCAGAATGTAGAGTTAAGTCCTTTTTTATTTTGTTTTTTACTTTTGCTCTGTCTGCAGTACATAATAGTTACAGTCCTTGTGATGAACCCACACACTTGCCCTTCTGTCTTGATTACTTTTACAGGGGTGCTTCTTCCCCAGATCCCCCTTCCATTTCACAGTCTACCTCCATTTCTTTTCACTTCTTTTAATTTGCTATTTAAGTTACTCATATTTTGAGTTTCTCATATACGAGATCCACGTTTACCTCTCTGTATTGATTCATTTCACTTAATATTATAATCATCCATTTTCCTACCAACGATGCATTTATCCTTCTTAATGGCTGAGTAATGCTCCATTGTTTCCTCTTCTTATAAATGACACACAGGATTTTTTTTTTTTTTAGGTTTTTTTTGAGACAGGGTCTCACTTTGTGGTTCAGGCTGGCCCTGAGCTCAGCCTCAAACTCACATCACAATCCTCCTGCCTCTGCCTCCCGAGTGCTGGGATTGCAGGCGTGAGCCACCACGCCCAGCACTGTGGTATGTGGGTACTGGTTGCCGCTGGGTGTGAATCTCCACACCCAGTATGGTATGTGGTTACCGGGGATCGAACCCGGGTCCTTGCGCTTGCAAGACAGGCACCAGAACCACTGAGCTAACTCCCCAGCCCCACACCGGATTTTTGTGTTGAAAGTTTCGGGCAGAAAGTGTAACACCGCCCATGCCTGTTGCCGTCCAGGATGTTGACAAGCAGACTGCAGTGGGGACTCCGTGTTATGCTTCAAAGACTTGCCCGTGGTGGCATCTAGCGCTTCCTCTTTCACGGTTGTCTAGTATCCCACCGTGTGCATGTTAGCTGCTTTCTGCTGCTCTTACAGTGTTGTGGTGCAGCCCGTTCTTTGTTCCGAGGTGCATTAAGTCTCTCTAGATATAAAGCACAAGAAGTATTCCTAGGTCTTCCGCCTGTATCATTGTTGCCACTTGTTCCTTAATTCATCAGAGAAATTTCAAATCTTATTGTGGAGTTTGCTTCACCCCTTGGCTGAGCTTTCTGTACTTCTCACCCTCTCTGGTCTGCACCTGCACCCTCATTCCCAGCAATACCCCTGGCCTGGTGCCTCACGGGAAACAGATGCCACAAAGGGAAACATCACACAGTTGTCACACTAGCCTAAGATCCCCAGGTTGCATGCCCACTGATTTCTCTCTTGGTAGGAGCCGGAAGAGGCTGGGCGTGGTGGCGTCCAGATCGAGGCCCACGCTGGTGAGACTGGGCTTTCTCCCTCCTGAGACCCAGGCTAGCGGGGGGGTGGGAGAGGCCATAGACTCTTGCTCCTCACTGGGCATCTGCCTTGGAGGGAAATGCATGCGTCACATGAATGTGCCTTGGTAGTGTGGTGGGGCCTGGAGGCTCGGCTGCACAGCTGCACAGGAGCCGCGTGAGGCGGGGAGGGGGCGCGGCTGGGCCAGCCCCAGCTGAGTCTCCGGCGGCCCAGGCAGAGCCCACACACCGCCCGTGGACTGCTCAGAGCCTTACGCAGCCTGGCTGTGAGTGACCACAGCATCCAAGGCCAGAGGAGCAGGGCAGGTGGCTGGCGGAGCTGTGCCAGCGCCTGTGAGGCCGCAGCTGACTGGGGTGAGGAGACAGCGGCTCTGGTTAAGGGGTGCACAGGGGAGCTGGGGACCCCGCCGCTGAGGCCTGGCTTCCCATGGAGAGGCTGGCGGTGGGAGCACGCGAGGGCCTCGCTTCCCCTCTGATGTTCACTTCGATGGGCGCCCAGTTGGAGTCTGTGTCCCTCCCCCTTGGCTGGGCCTTTGGTGACTTTCCAGGGCCGTGGAGTGGGTGCAGGTGGTGCCCGGGACATCCTGCACACATGGTGGCTGCGAGATGTGTTTCTCAGCTACTCTTGGAACCCAGTTGCCAGGATACGTGTTTTTGGTGGAAACGGTCACAGAAATGGAGGCTTTGAGCTAGGTGCAGTGGCACACTCGAAGTCCCAACACTCTTAGGAGGCTGAGGCAGGAGGATCAGAAGTTTTAATCCAGTGGGAGCAACTTAGAGTTCTAGAGACTCTGGCCCAAGAAAAAGATAAATAAAAATGAAGTGAAGGGTTGGGGATTTAGCTCAGTGGTTCCAGCATCTGCCTGGCAATCGCAAGGTCTTGAGTTCAATCCCCAGTACCACATATCACAGTAGAGGGCATAGTGAATCACGCCTGTCATCCCAGCACTCAGGAGGCAGAGGCCTCTGGTGACTCCTCTGGGATCCCAGAATGGTGACAAAGTGTGGAGTTTGGGCTCCCAGCAACAGGTCTCCCCATGGGTCTCCGTAACCCTCGCCGCCTGGTGCCTCTACTCCACTCTGCTCCTTGGCCACATGCTCCCTCAGTTTCCCCTTCCCCTGCTTCACCTGGCACCAGTGCCAGGGCCTCACCAACCAGAGCTGTGTCAGGAGGTGCTGCCTCGGGGACGTCTCAGAGCTTCGGGGCGTCGCTGGCTTCTCTACCCCGGGCAGGCCCTGTCGGCAACTAGCATCCCCATTGTCCTGTTCCATATGGCTTTGCACACAGACCAGGCCTGGTGCTGGCCACATTCAGCAGTGATGCCAGGGCCTTCCCCACCACTGTCTGGTCTCATCACAGCCGTGTGTTCTTGGGAACTCAGGTTGCAGCCAACACGGGAACCCACCGACCTCGCCACAGTGATGCCCAGGGACTCACTGTCGAAGGGTAGTAAGGGGCACCCTTTTCCAGGATGGTTGTCTTGCTCATAATTCTTTTTATTTTTGTGGTACCAGGAATTGAACTCAGGACTTTGCCCTTGCCAGGAGGGCATGGTGCTGCTGAGCTATATCACCGCCTTTTCTTCATAATTCTGCAGGGCATATGTTGAGGTTTTGGGACTGATTGATTGATTGAAACCAGGGCTCAAACTCAGGACCTGGCACTTGCCCGGCAGGCGGCAGCACCCCTGAGCCACATCTGGGCCCATATTGAGATTTTGAAGCCATGGCTATAGATGGCTTATTTGCTTACTAAGGCAGAACAGGTTAAAAGTGGGTGAAGGTGTTTTGAGAAGACTTCTGGATCCACAGGGTGACGTCCTTAGAGTATGTCCAGAGAGTTTGGGCCACCTGCCCCTTTGTTTGGTGTGGGCCCTGCCCAGGGTGAGTTTCTGGGTCCTTCCTGGGCCCCTCTCCTCCTCTTCAGATCCCTACCTTCGCTCACTTGCACGTGCTGGGACCCGGCTTCCTGTGACCCGTGGGCGTGCCACGCAGTACATGCCGTCCGGGTGACACTGCCCTCAAAGGTCCCTATGGATCCGCACAGGTGAGCAGGTGCACGAAGATGCTGTTTTCCTCTCAGTTTTATGGACAGTGTCGGGCATTTGTTCTGTCTCCTCGGCCATATTGCCAATCACTGTCCCATAGGAGAGCCTCAGGGCTCTTGACTGGGCGACCTGTCAGCCTCAAGCCACGCTGTGCGGTAACGGGGCAGAACCACTGCCGGCCTGGCTCGGCTGGTGAACTTCCTTCCTCTGCACAGTGGCTCCTGTGTGCTCTGGGAAATGGAAGGGCTCCGCCCACCAGTCTCCCCAGCACACGGTGCTCCTTGGCAGAGCTGGGGCAGGGACGTAGGGACGTGGGGACGCGGGGACGCACAGGCCCGTGGGCCTCCACTTCGCCCCGTAGAGCGGGTCTGTTGTGATGACGCATGAGAGACCTCAAGGTGGCGAGTGTCCTACAGTCGCACTCTGCACTTCACACTTTGGTTTGGAGTGAAATTATTGGACATCTTGGCTTTGAAGGAACTTTGAACTTCCAGAGCAAAGGTCAAGCATCCTGAGGAGAAGCTGGGTGCATCCTCAGGCGCAGGTTCATGAGGTCTCAGTGTCATGGCACACATGTACCTCCTCACACCTGGGCTTGCCCTACACTTGAAGGCTGTGACTACAGGACCCTCTACATCACACCCGTCTTCTAGGACAAGGGCATCTGCCACATGCAAGCCACATGCCTGGCCAGTGCATGTCATGTGACTGCTGTCAAGCCTAAATAGAGCATGTGAATGGACAGGAAGCAGCGGCCAGGAAGAGTGAGGGCACAGCAGGCCCGGACAGTCTGGTCTCTGACCTGAGCAGCCCATGCCTGGCTCTGTCTCTTCCACAGGAGCACACCAGATGGACTAGCTGCCCCGCCACGTCCCTGCTCTCTGCAGTGCCCTCATGGGGCGCCTATGCCACTGTTTGAACTTCCCCTGGCCCTGCACCTCCGTGGACCTGTCCTTGTCCACGGATGAATGGCGAGCCTGGCCTGCAGGTCGTGCCAGTGGCAGAGCTGTCACGGAGCGGGAGTGCTCCTGTCTGGGAGGCAGCCTCCTCTGTGCTGCGCGGCCCAGTGGCCCAGGCAGCCGATGCTGCTTGTGGGTCCCCCGGGGCCTCCCCAGTCCTTCCTCCCCTCCCACCACAGGAGCCTCAGTGGCTTCCTGTGACCACAGATGAACTGCCTGCCTGGGCCAAATTCAAGAGTCACTTGTTCAAAAGCATCGAAAACCTGGACGGAAGAGAGCCGGTGCTGTCCGCTTGCCTGTTTGCGCTTGCATTTCCGCAGCCGGCGCTTGGCCCCGTCGGCTTTCGAGGTGGCCTGACCCTGGCGCGTGCTCCTGCCTGGCTCCTTCCTGCTCCGGCTTAGTGTAGCGTCAGGCTCCTCCTGTGGCCTCTGAGGCCGGCCCTGTGGGTCTCTCAGGACATCCCGTGGCCACCAGTGTTGCAGTCATAGCGGCCCAAGGACAGATGGAGGGACACATGGCGGTCTTTTCCCCACAGCACATTTGGACACAAAGACCACTGGCTCCACGAGCCCGGGCAGATCCACTGTGTAGACGCAGGCTTCCCTTTCTGCGTCCTGATTAGTAAAGTCTGTGCTGGCGAAACCCAGCGCAAGTGCGTTAGGGCACTGCAGTCAGCCTGGTTAGCCATTTACAGGGCAAACACTCTTCAGAGCTTCTGCCAGGTCTGGATGCCCACCGCCCAGACATGGGACTCTCTGCCAGCTCCTCTGGAGGCAAGGCTGTCCTCAGCTCCCAGCCTTGCCCAAGCTTGTCCTGGCTCTGCCTGCCCTATGGGATCAAATCCCTGGCTGTTGAAGCCACCACGGGTCTCACGGTCCAGGAAACTTTATTTATTTGTCTAGTACTGGAGGGTGGACCCAGGGACTTTGCATTGAGAACAGCCCCAGCATATGTAACTAGACAGGGCCTTAGTAAGTCCCTAAGTCATCAAGCTGCCCAGACTTGGCTTGAGCTTGGGATCCTCCTGCTTCAGCCTTCCAGAGTGCTGGGACATAGGTGTGCATACCATCATGCCCAGCTGGAACTTTTAATACCCCTTGTCGGCTCTGACTTGTTCTCTTATTGTTTCAGGGGGTGGAGCTAACTTTCCCCATGGAGCATGGGGGAGGGACAGGCCCCGTCTCGGCACCCCCAAAATACTGGCCGTGTGCAGAGTGGATCACAGTCCGCCCCCAGCCCCGCCTCCACAGAGTGTTGTGTGCCACGCTGGGGTGCAGCTGGGATGTGGGGTGATGCAGGCCGGAATCTGGCCTGGGGTTTCCATCGCTGGCTCAGTGAGGCTAGGAGATCCTGATCAGCCCTGGCTGCAGGGGACAGTGGGCCCACCGCGGTGTGGGCAGACCCCGGTGAGGAGCGAGCATGAATCTGCACCGAGCACATGTGCACACTTACGCATATGCCCCAGACCAAAGCTCACAAACATCCCAGCTGCCACCAGACTGGGAGGGCTTGCATGGGGCAGGTGGTGCTCACCCAGTCTTTCTGGAGTCTTCCAGAAGAGGCAGCTGAACACAGACACCAGAGACTCTGCCGGAGCCAACCTGGAAGCTGGAGGGCACAGGAGGGCCCCAGGAGTCCTGCCCCTGGGCACGGAGCGGGGGGGGGGGATCCCAGGAGTCTTCCCGGGGGCAGTGCTGCCTCTGGGCCCAGGGGGGCCCCCAGGTGTCTTCCCGGGGGCGGTGCTGCCCATGCTTGGGCTTCAGGTTTCTGGCTTAGACCCAGGGACAGAAACATCTCCAGGATGCGCTGTGTGGCTTAGATCAGGCCAGTCTCAGAGGCGCAGATACATGAGACCCCAGGCACTGTGGAAAATTAGTGGAAAGTGCAGGAACCCCGAGTCACAGAAACCGTGTTTTGTGACCCTGGTGTCTGTGGCTGGGTGCATCCTATGACAGCTGCTTGTGCCGTGTGGCTGGTGAGGGAGATGCTGTTCGAAGAGTCCCCCTTGATGATCCCGCATCTGCCTGAGCATCTAGGAAGATGCAGGTACCGGCTCGAGGCGAGGATTCAGGAGACCTTTGGGTGCTTGAGAACCCCGCCTGCGCTGTAGCATTCAGCTGAGCTTTCTGTGTCTTCACTGTGGTGGGTTTTGTCTGTGGCACCTGCAGTCACTGGCCCATGATGTGTCCCCTTAGGCTCAGGTGCAGGCCCGAGAGACAAGCGCTGTCTCCTGCCTGAGCTCTGCGGCTGCCGGGAAGCCGAGTCTGCTCCTTGGTGTGGCCCTTCTGCGCTGGGGTCTGGGACCTTGCAGGTGTAGTCCTTGCACAGCTCTTCAGCAACATGCTGTGTGGGAACCCTTCACCCAACAGAGGCCAGAGCATGCCCTACGGCTGCTTCTCTTGGGGGCCAAGGGTCCACAAGGAGACCTCTGGACACGGGGCACTGGCAGACAGCCACTGAGGGACTCGGGATGTGAAGGAGCCCGAGGTCGTCCTGCAGGGCCTCAGTCCACGCTGGTGAGGGCCGCCTATGGATGAAGGAGTAGATGCTGCAGCGTGGCTGGGGTTGCACGGCCCCGCCTGTGCACACTGGGGCCCTGTCCTGCCCTGCTGCTAGTCTCCTGGACCTGCAGCTGGGAGTGAGGGTGTGGGTGATGCTGTAGGCTCTAAATCTCTTCTGCAAGGACAACACCACATGGAAACCTAGAATCCGGGTGGGAAGAACTGAGTGAGGGCCCTTCCCAGGTGTGATCAAAAATATGGTGATTGCAGCTGCCCAGTGCCACCCAGTGGAAAGGCAGGCTCGTAAAAACATGACACTGTCCTCATCGGCCTTAGTCCCTGGATCTGGCAGTGTGCCTCCTGGCTGTTCCCCAAAGTCAAACAACCAGGAAAAGGAAACGTGTTGAATTGATATGGGACATGCAGGCAGCAGGACAGCGCAACCACAGACCCTCAGGAGAGAGGACTCCAGAGCGGCTGCGGGAAGCAGGAGGGGTGTGCTCCAAGCCAGGACTAGGAGGGAATTCCTGGTGGTGTCTCCCTGTAATAACTCAAGAAAAGTGCACATTCACACCTGTTACACCACTGGCCTCCCTGTGAGTCCGAGGAGCAGACCTCACTGAATACAGGGGTTCAGAATCACCCAGTCCCATTGGTACCCAGGGAGGTCCTGGCACAGGGCCACGAATCACCCAGTCCCATTGGTACCCAGGGAGGTCCTGGCACAGGGCCGCGAATCACCCAGTCCCATTGGTACCCAGGGAGGTCCTGGCACAGGGCCGCGAATCACCCAGTCCCATTGGTACCCAGGGAGGTCCTGGCACAGGGCCGCGAATCACCCAGTCCCATTGGTACCCAGGGAGGTCCTGGCACAGGGCCGC